>JAKWJA010001790.1:0-36881 GCA_027704765.1 Solanum habrochaites | reverse complement strand
ACAAGTAGAATGAAGACGGAAAGGAAAGAGTGAAGTTTCTTAGGTTTCAAGCTTGTTGTCTGAGTAGGTGATTGAATGTAGTATTTTACTGTATCGTGTGGTGTTGCTATTCTTGATCAATTGTGATACTTGTATATGTATGAATGTTTTAATGTTGATCATACTTGTTGAAAATGATATAGATGAATGATGTTGCTATGGAATCATGATATAAATGTATGATCTTGATGATATACTTGTGATTGTGATTGTGGTGTGTTTTCGTGAAAGGCTTCCACATTCCGGCATAACTAACTTAGATTGGATTGCCACATTTCACCAAAACTTTTGATCGGATTGAAATGTTTCGGCATAACTTTAGATCGAATTTCAATATTTTTCTCAAATATTTGATTTGATTGCCACGTTCCTACTACAATATGGGATCAGATAGACACATTCAAGAAGTCTAATTTTTTTTTTGTTTGGCTTCCGTGAGAAGACCAATGATGTGATGATAAGTGTTTAATGTGTTGTTGATTCTTTATGTCGATATTATTGTATATGTTTATATATATATGTGTGTGTGTGTGTGTGTGTGTGTGTGTGTGTGTGATTATAATGTTGCTTGACTTGTTTAATTTACACTAGTTTGATAGTCGTGTGACCCTCGACATTTAAATTTGGCATTTGATTCATTAACTTGCTTTCATAACTTAATTGTCTTAGTTTTTGTTTTCTTGCTTAGTTAGGGTTGTATTAGTGGTTCTCCCACTAGAATGTTAGTGTGAGTGTCAATCACGATGGTATGGGTTCTAACGTAGTTTGTGTAAGAGCTTAGGTCTGTTGATCTCAATCTACCAAAATGAGTCTAATGGAGTCTGGTAAAATGGTACGATGGCACTTTTACCGAAATGAGTCTATGAGCATCATTCTATAACTTAGTTCCATTTGATATCTAACCTTCTTTAACTCTTTACTCTTCCTTCTATCACATTTTTAATCATGTAGCTCCCGGGAATGCTCCAGGTGAGGAATCTGCACCGAGAGGTTGCAGTGGATGCAGGGGTAGAGGAAGATATGTAGATAGAGGTCGTGTGAGAGAAGTGCCTGCCGGGATTGAGGTACCGGTTAACAATGCTCCTATAAATAAGATCATGCCAGTCCATAATGAGGAGATAGAAGATGATACGGAGGTTGGAGATGTTGAGGAGAATATACAAGAGGATGAGCTACCGATACAGACTGTGGTTGTTCCTCCATCGAACCGGTGTTAGCTCAACAGTTTTGGTTTTCTTCAAACGGTTTGATGGTCCTGGAGTGCTTCCACCTACTCAAGTTCAAGCTAATTTTCCATTTGCGACACCCGCACTGAAGACAGGTGGAAACAAAGGTCTCGATACTTTCTTTTGTGCTCTGTTAGGTCCTGATATGACCGGTAATGAGCATGATATGTTGACTATGTTCTTGAATCTTAAGATCCTGATATTTATGGGTCCTGAAACTGAAGATGTTTATGATTTTTATCTTGTTGTTTTAACCAACCGCGGGGTAAAGTAGATCTTGTCCTCAAAGTTGCAAGGTGAGAGTGCCAAGCAAATGGGTTGAGAGATGATATGGCGTACACATCTTCTACTTTACCCTCCAATCACTTTTAAACCTTTTTCATGCTCTTTTTTTATTTGGAAAAAATATTTTCCTAGAATTTGAGGGAATCGCAACAAATTAAAGTTCATTTTGCCTTTCCTTCAAACTAAAGGTGGAAACGTTTGTGTTTATTTGGTGAGACATAGTTTCCAATTATTTTTATTATATGCTACTAGAATAGCAGTTTGTAAATACAAAGGGAGGATAGAGGATCTTGTTATTTATTTTGTGGGATATAATTCCCCTGATTTTCTCTTTCTTCTTCCTCTGTTCCTATGCCTTATTCTCTTCGGGCTGCTTTTTTCCTGCTCTGACCCCTTCTTATTTAAAAAAGTGTAGGGGTTCCGACGCGATTGTCAACGCTCAAGGCCTTTTAGTAACAGAGCCAACAAAGCACCGTAAAGGTAACAATCTAACAGCCAGCCAAGAATTTTTGGAAATTTTTAGTGCTCATATTCTCAGGCTTTTTATTCGGATTATACATCTACTCCATCATCCGCAAACAACAACTAAATGAATCACGTCGTCCCCCTTTCTCCTCTCCCACCCTAATATTCTCTACCCCCAATATCGGGAGCTCTTTCCCACAAACATCAATCGTTCACTGTGGCAATGCCTTCACTGTATGGTAACTAGTCGGGGACTTTCATCTTATAATTTTTAGGATAGCTAGGGATTTGCAAACCTTTGATGGCATCAGCAGACCCATCCATTTGTTGCACATATTGCTATAATTGTGGAAATAGGAGAATATTGAATGACGTCCGTAGAGTAGCTATCTAGAGCAGCCAGGTTTCCAATGCGGAATGTTAATAAGGTAGATGCGATCGCAAACGTAGGGAGAAGGGAGAAGAAGTAGGAGGATCCGGAGAGAGGCCGTGGATGTAGAGGAAATTTTGGTCGATTTCAGTGGAACTGTTGTGACAAAGGAAAGTGATGGGAAGTACAGCTCATAATGGATGATTGTGGTGGCTGAACATTATGCTTTTTTCCTTCTTTTCCTCCTTCCTCCTTCCTGGGCAACAATTAGGAAGGGCGTCTGAGGTGCTGTGATTGCGTTGACAAATGTTACTTTCTATTCGTTCCTTTGTCTGTTATTGCCTGAATGGATAATTTTTTGTTTTTGATCAAGTTGTTTTGTCTCCTTTTTCTTTCTCTTTATTATTCCTCTACCTTTCCTTCCATGCTGAGGTTTCTTTTTTTTTACCCTTCATTTTTACTTGTTTCGTACTCTGTTGCTCTTCTCCAGGCTCTTATGATTTCTTGGTTGTTTCCTTCTTGTTGCTTCTACCTTGTTCATGTCATTTCATGCATGGATTGCTTTCTATCTAGTCTTTCTATTCTATTGCTTCTTCTACTTTTGTTGCCTTTCGTCTATCTAAGTTTTTTTTTATTATAATGTGATGTACTTGTTGATAAGGCAGGCCCCTATTCATGTTTCTACAACAACAAAACACTTTGGAGAGTACTTTATAGTTAATTACACCCCTGTATATCCTGCTTGCCCTATTTCTTTCTTTATGGGTATGGGGCATCAGACCTGGGCTGATTTATGGGTTGGTGATTTTGGAAAGTTTGTGTTGTGTGACTTTGACATATTCTTAGGCCCTCCCTCGATATTTTGGTTGTCCCTCTTTATGTTTGTACTGTTGCCGCGAAAGCATCTTACCACCGCTCCTCCTTTTCCCCCTCCCCCCCCTCCCCTTCCTCCACCTACTCTCCTCCAAATATCCTCCCCTTCTCTCCCTCCTTTCCAACTTCTTTGACTATTTCACAGTTTCGTTGTGAGGAATTGGTTTACAGCCTCATCAATCTATAGGTTATATCCTCTCATTTGGTAGAAATTGGGTGATGGTCGAGAAGGTATTTGACATATTCGCATAATTAACTGATGTTGAAATTGATGTTCCATCTATTAAGTCAATTCTTGTGGTGTCCAAATTTACTTATGCGTTTCCAAATTGCATGGGAGGCAAGTCTTCATATACAGATATAGATTTTTGCATTCATTTTGATCCTAGTATGCGCCCAATTTTCATCCCTCCATATCACATGGCTATGAACAAAATTAAGAGATATTAAGGCTCAAATCTAAAAGCTTCTTGATAAGGGATTTATTTTCCCTAGTGTTTCCCTATCGGGTTCTCCATTTTTGTTTGTTAAGAAAAAGGATGGTAGCATGAGAATGTGTATATATTACCATCAATTGAGATAGTCCCTAAGTCAAACAAGGTATTTCCTTGCCTCGAATAAACGATATATTTTACCAATTTTAAGGGGAAACAATATTCTCTAAGATACGATTACCTCAATCCAAAACTAGGCCGGAGGATGTGCCCAACATGTAGTTTAGAAATCGCTATGACATAACCTGGATGTTATTGAGTTTTTCAATGAATGGGGTGTTCAAATGATCTCTTGATTCGTTTGTTAAGTATTTTTTATTGACAATATTTTGTTTATTTGAATGTGAAAGAAGAACCAGATCCAATCATCTTCACATTGTTTGGTGTTGCCTTGGTAAGTAAAAAGTTGTAAGCTAAATTTTCCAACTGTGAATTTTCGTTGAGATCGGTTGTATTTTTTTGGCATGTAGTTTCAAAAGAAGATGTAATGTTAGATGCTAAAAAGATCAAGGCAGTTAAGAAATGGGTTTGTCCTAGTTTTGTGACTGAAGTTAGGTGTTTGGTGGGACTCGCAAGCTGTCTATTTCTGTTTAGTATGAATTTTGCCTCCATTGCTACTCACTTGACTATTTTGACGAAGAAGGAAATATCATTTGATTGCATTGAAAAATGTGACGAAAAGTTTCTAAAATCTCAAGACTCTTTACACCGTGCCCACTCAATCATCACCGTTGTGAAGGTAGTGATTTTTCCATTTATTGTAATGTTTCTATTCTGATTTGGGTGTTTAATTGACTTTTGATTAGAATGTTTAGCGATGCCTCCACGTCAATTTATGGGGCATGAGAAGAATTATTCGAAGTACTAATTTATAAGTTGGCAGCCCTAGTGTTTGCTCTTAAGATTTGGCTAAATAACCTCTATCACACGTTAAGCTTGAGTTTTTTAACCAATCATCGTAGCTTACATCAGTGGTTCCCTTCAACTGATCTAAATTTGAGACAACAAAGACTGGATGGATTACTCAAGGATTATAATGTGCAATTCAATACCATCTGGTAAGCTAATGTTGTGGCAAATGTTTTGAGTCAAAAAACGGTAAATATGGGTACCTTAGCTTACTTGAGTGTAACCAAGTGACTTTTAGCCAATGAAATTAAGACCTTAGAGTCCAAGTTCATGCACTTAGGCATCTCCGAAAGGGGCGGGGTGTTAGCTAACATTGAATTTAAGGATACATTCATTCAGGAGGTCAAGGACATACAATTTGAGGATGAAAATTTGAACGAACTCGGGGGTAAAATGGCAAAGGTTTAGGCGAAAGAGCTAAATCTTGATGTTGATGATTTACTTAGTGTTAAAGGGAGAATCTGTGTTCTTCGAGTTGATGACTTGATTAAATTTTTTTTTTCAGAATCTCATAGTTCATGATATTCTATTCAACTGTATCCGAACAAGATGTATAGAAATCTAAAGAAAATATATTGGTGGTCAGGTATGAATAAAGACATTGCGGTGATTGTAGCAAAGCTTCAAAAGTACCAAAAAGTGATATATGAGCATCAAAGGCCAGAAGGTTTGCTCCAAATATGTCTAATTCCGGAATGGAAGTGGGAATGAATAGCCATGGATTTTGATTTTGGTCTTCCCAAGACTTTGGGAAACTTTGATTCTGTTTGGGTAGTGTTTCATAGATTGACTAAGTCTATAATGCTAAACAGATGGATAAAGTGTATGTGAAAAAGATAGTTAGCTACATGAAGTGCCCTTTTCTATCATCTTAGATCGTGGTATCCAATTAACTTCCAAGATTTGGAGGAAATTTTATGATCAATTTGGCACACAACTCACTTTTAGTACTGTCTTTCATCCATAGACAGATGGACAATCATAAAGGGTCATTTAACTAGTGGAAGATTCGTTGAGAATTTGTGATTGATTTTGGAGGACATTGCGATATGTTCTTACCACTGTGTTATTTTTCTTATAATAATACTTATCACTCAAGCATTGATATGACACCATTTGAGGAATTTTATAGGAGGTGATGTAGATCACTCATAAGTTTTGTTTGAATCTGGATATGTGAAACCTTTAGGGGTGGATTTAGTGAAGTATACTCAAGATAAGGTTAGGAGTATTAAAGCTAAGATTCTAGTAGCTAAGAATACAAAAAAGAAGTATGTGGATCATAAGGCAAGAGATTAAATTTCAGACAGGAGAGAACATTATTCTTAAGGTATCACCCATGAAAGAGGTGATGAGATTTGGTAAGAAGGGTAAGCTAAGTCCTTGATACATGGCTTATTTGAGATTCATGAATGTTTGGGGATCACTAGCATATAGGTTGGCGTTAACTTCTAATTTATCAAGTGTTTATTTGGTATTTCATATATACATGTTGAAAAGTTATCATGGTGATGGGTATTATATCACTAACTGGTACTCTATTGTGTTAGACAAGGACTTCTAATATAAGGAGGAACTGGTAGCAATTCTTGATCATGATGTGTGCAAGTTGAGGACCAAATAGATTATGATGGAATCATCTTTTTGTCGAGGAATCTACTTTGGAGACTGAAAAGGACATGAGAGAAAAGTACACTAAACTGTTCTTCAAACATAGTACTGCCTCCTTCTTTCCTTAGCCTTTTTCCCAATGTTTTTTCACTCTGGGACGAGTAATAGGTAAATTGGTATCTATCATAACGACTCGTTCCTGTTGTTTTTAAAATGCCACCGAGGTGAAATTGGGGCCTGAAAAACTTTTTTGTAGTATTTGAGTTTTCCAACCTTGTCCAAATGTGGAGGAAATTCGAGTCATTAAAGTTTATAGAAATCTGGTAGCAACCGGGTGCAACATTCATGATTTTGATTATGTAGTAGTTAGATAACTCATTTATGAACTTGTACAAATTTAAGGAATTGAATTTTAGTGAATAGATCTGTGAGAATCCAAATAGCGTCGAGTGTATTTTCTGAGAGTCCTAGGTTAGAGGTGTGTTGCAAAAAGAGGATGATGGTATCTTTTGAAAGGCTCTCTTACTCAGCTTATTCAATTGTGGCGGGTGTTTTGTAGATCTGGCGGTGCCTCTATAGTGGGATTTGGGCACGTGCGAAGGAACCAAAAATTAAAGATGAAAGATAAACATGTCACTGGTTCAAAAGTGCCGCTTTAATGGGCATTTGAGTTGCTATAGTGCCGTCGCTAAAGTAGGATGAGGGCAACTGTGGACGGCTAGATGCGACCTAATATCGTTAATAAACCTCTAAACGATCTTATTTACACTTTTCTACTTTAGATCTAAGGAACGACCAATAGGAAATTCTAATTGTTTTTCACTATACTGAGGCTAAAGGTAAGATTTTCACTCGTTGAATCCATTTTTCGATCCGTAGGATGTAAATAAATGGGTGAATAATGACGGGGAATAATTTTTTTATGGATTCTATGCTGGAGAAAATCCAAAGTTTGTTAGTTGAGATCACGGGTTTGATTGAGGTTTCATAAAATGGTGATAGTTTGGGGAAATTAGTGATTATTTGTTTATACCGTGTTATTGTGATTTTTTTGTAGACCATGAACAAGAGAAACAAATTTGAAAAGGAAGGATCAATTTCCTTAGGGTTTCAAGCTTGTTTTGAGGTAGGTTATGATTGATATTATTATTATGTAATGTATGCATGGTCTTGCTTCATGTGATACTTGCATATGTATGTATGTTTCAATATTGATCACACTGGTTGTAAATGAAATAGATGAATGATTTTTCCATGAAATCATGATGTAAATGTATGATAGTGATGATATACTTGTGATTGTGATTGTATTGTGTGGTTGCGATGGATTGCCACGTTGCGGTATAACTGGATTGAATCGGATTGTCATGTTCTAGCATAACTCTGGATGGAATTACCATATTCTGGCATAACTTTTGATCAGATTTCCACATTTCGGCGTAATATTGGATCGGATCTCCACGTTCCAGCATAAATATGGGATTGAATTGCCACATTACGACATGCTAACAGTTTAGGTTTTGGTTTCGTGAGAGGAGCAATGATGTGATGATAAGTCTTAAATGTGTTGTATATTTTTCATGTTGATAATGTTGTATATTTTGATTTATATGCATGTGCTTATAGTGTTTCTTGACTTGCTTATGTTACACTAGTGGGATAGTCACGTGATCCTTTAAGTACATTGTGGTTGTATTCTGACACTCCACTTGCTCTTATTTTTGTTGAGTACAGTTCATCTTTATGCGAATATTGAAAAACTTTGATTAGAAGACTAGTGATCGTTGCTTCAAATTCCAGGGTGAGCGAATTATTTCTGGATACCATGGGATTCTATTTCATCTATGTCCACCATTTCCTGACTTAGACATTTTTTCTAGTTAGTTTAATAGTTCATTAGTTTGGTCATGTAACCCATCTTGTTTAGACTTATGGATCTTATTAGATATTTTGGTACATTAACATTTAAAATCTAGGTATTTAAATTTCGTATTTGTTTAGTTAATTAACTCGCTTCCGTATCTTAATTGGGTTAGTTTTGGTTTAGTTGCTTAGTTTGGATTGTAGTAGTAGTTCTCCCGGCAGAGAATTTGTGTGGGTATCAATCACGACGGTCTGGATTGTAACAATTTATTTTTTGATATTAGTGATTTTGATAAATCTTTTGCCCTTGTGAATTAATGATCTTTATTTTTAATTTTTTTATCGTTCTTTCTAATGATTTTTTAAATAGAATTTGTGTCATTTTAAAGGTTTATGTTATCCATGTCTTTTATACATGAACTTATTATGTATCATTTTTCTTGATTAAACAATTTATTTATTTATTCATTTAACTAGTAAAAGTACCCGCGCTTCGCGGGAATTAAATATCACAAAATTTATAAAGTATTACTTAAAGTATATCCGGCATTATCACTAAAACGCTATATTATCTTACATGCAAGATTACGTAATAAAAAACATTAATAATGTGAAGGAAAATGAAAATTATTACATCTTACCATTTATCGTTAATAACATAAGCATAAATAAAGGATTGTTAAAAGACATACCAGGATTTGTAACATAAGCAATGGTCTTAGTGAGTCATCAAACATGAGCAAAGTACACAAATATTTAATTGTGAATGAAAAGGAGGAGGAGAAGGAGAAGAAGAAAAATACTGAGAGGTGTAGAATTTCGTAGTTTTATATGAGAGGAAATCCCTCTATTCATAGATAACAAAGGGTAGTGTAAAAAAATGATTATTGTGCTTTCATAAGAAAGGTTTCAATTATTTGGAAAAATTGTAAACTTTTTGGAAAGCTCACAACCTTTCATAAAAGTTGCAACTTTTCATAAAAGTCGCAACTCTTCATCAAAGTCACAACTTTTCATAAAAGACACAACTTTTCATAATAGTTGCAACTCTTCATTAAAGTTGAAACTTTTCTCAAGAGTCACAACTTTTCATAAATTCACAACCTTTCATCAAAGTCACAACTCTTCGTTAAAGTCATAACTTTTTATAAAAAGTCATAACTTTTAACGAAATAGGAAGGCTAGTTTTGGTAATAAAATAAATTAAAAGGAAATCCTAATTTCTGGTGGCGCCACGTAGGCAGGCTTAAGGTTTTCTTTTATATATATGTATATATGATTATTAACTTTGATGAATTTATTTCAATATGGTTCAACATTTTTCTTTTCTTTTTACTCTCTTGTTAATTTTATTTTTAATTCATTACATGAATAATTTATTTAGTTTTATGTTTTTTTAATGAAATTTGATTAATTTATGTTCAATATTTTTTTAACAGTTTGCAAGAAGTTCATAACGAGGAAGATATCAAAAGAAAAATAGGATTTTTGTCAAGAATGTAATATGAATTTAGCCTCCAGTAAGTATGTTTATTGAATAAGCATGAAAATTGTATTCATAAAGTTGAATGTATAAAGTTATATTCTTCTTTGTTCTCATTTTATTGTGGATGTGTTGCTATTTGGGGAGTCAAATAATATTTTCGTTGAATATAGTTTTCTTCTAAATAAAAATCAAAAATATTTGAATTATTCGCCATACTACTTCAATATTTTTTCGTATAATTTCAAATATTATTTTCAATTGTAAAAGTTTTTAGCGATTCGTTACCCTAGTTAATTAACAACCAGATGTGGGTAGAAGTGTACCGAATCACAACTAGTTTCACTATGGGCTTTAAAATAGCACTTATGTCCATTATGGCGGTAGAGGGAATCTATCATTTTAAGTTTAAGGATTCTGATGTCCGAGAAAAAAAACAAAATCAGATCTATTGGTGGGGGGGAAATTTTTTTTACTCCCTTCAACCATATGTTATGTTAAAGTGTTAACTAATTTGAGGAATCCAGCATTTTTAAAAAACAGATGTTGTTTCATTAGATCTGTTTATTTTGAGTACTTATCGTGTAGTTTTTTATATATATACACATTTCATTTCTTATAAATTTAAAGAATTTATACAAATTCATAGTTTCAAGCCTTATAATTTCACATATTATAATGTCACTTGATAATGCCGACACTCGATGAACCATTGTTAGCCTCGCGCGGGACCCTTGGTCAGTCTTACTCAGTGACGACTTTAAATAGAAGAGATAACTCAATGTTAATAACATCAAAGTAATACTTAAGCCATTGTTGCAAACTCATGTCCTGAAATGATTGCACTGAAATGAATAACACTAAGAACTATGCTATGTGTCTATGAAGCCTCGAACAAGAGGATGTTGGGATGGACCACCCCTTCCTCCTATTAACTGAAAATGAAAAATCAGACAATAAAACATGCCTCCACAATGTAAGTAGACTCACTAACTGACTTGGAGTTGCTCATTGTATTTACGGTACGCCGGATGCCGATCCTATTACTTGTTTATCCATCATAAGACGATGCAGGGCCATCTGGGCATCAGTAACATGGAATGTAAGAGTAATGCGAGTTTTAAAACTAACAAAACTTAAAGCTAGAAAGTATGTGAAGGGAACACTTCCTTGGCTCTTCATTTCAGTGAATATTTAACTCAATATAAAGCCAAAGACTTATGCAAATCTATATAAATATTGTAAAGAAGAATGGAAAAAACTTAGTTTATGAAAGAAATTGCAAAAAACTCAACTTTACTAATCTATGAAGTAACATAGTGTTTGTGGAGATTATATTACCGACAAACCCCGCTATAAGCTTAAGTGGTGATACAACGTCTTGTCCACCACTTGCTAAGAAGTCTATACTTTGGCTGTCACATAAAACTACAATAAACTAGTTCATCTACTAGCTTACTTAAAGTGAATTCATCTAAAAGTATGACCTTTTAGTACCCATGATGGTTACATGATTTCCGGGGACTTAAGTTATATAAACTCGGCATCCCCATATCGGTGCTCAATAATACTAAAAAAAATTCTAGCTCATACTGTTTTTAAAAAAAACTTATTTTTTTGGGTTCATTTAATTAACACTTGCTTAACATCTCTCATGGAAATATGTTTCCCTTTCTTGTTCAAATGTGAAAACATTTAGAAAATCCTCCAGAAATACTTACTCTCCTTATATCGTTTTGAGAAATGACTCAACTTCTTCACTCTTTACTCTTTCTTAACTTGAAAGTTAAGTTTTTAAAAAATTAAAATTCTGCTAAAGACGCTTGAAAACCTTTAAAGACCTTTGGTTTTGACTTTCTTCTTAACCGTTTAGAGTTGACTCTTGACTTCTTTGCTTCACCATAACTTTTCATGGAATTGAATATGAATTCGGTTCATTTCTCATGTTTATGGTGACCTCATGAATGTTTTAGATTTACCATAGACTTTAATAATCCACAAGAACCTGTACACATCACAGGGAATTAGTACTGAAAGATGGGGGATAAGGGGAGAATTTGGCCGACCCAGGTGTCTGAGAGGCTTAGGGCGCTAGCCCTCAAAACTTCAAAGAGTTTGGAGACGCGGCACTCTTTCAGGTGCGGCCCCACAAAGGCCAACGGACAAAGACTTACGTTTGGACACTGCGACCTAGGATATCCCCAGGTATTCTCCGACCTTTCTCTATTTTTATCTCTAAAAAACGCTTATAAAATTACATGGTTCTTTCACCAAAAACTTTAGATAATTATTAAAATAAATATCATAGATTTAACTCCGAAAGTACAAACAAACACCCATACATGACATCAAAAACCATCAAGAACGTCAACAATAAAAACGACAACCACCAAGAACTAAACGAAACTTTCAACAATGTTTTTTCAAGAACTCAATTCATAAACATTCAAAACTTTGATTGGCCTAATCAGAACATTGTTGGCTCGTGGCATGAACCCCAATTACTCTATGTGATCTCACCAATACCTTTTTTAATGGATCACCACTTACGAATTCCCACACACAAAAGCTTTAGCATTCTTGGCCGATTCTAGATTTCTCTTCTCTTTTCCTCTCTTGTTTTTCTCTCTTCCTCCATCCCTAGTCTAATTCTACGTTTTTCTAAACTGAAACTAAGATCTGGTTTTTACCTAATTACTTAAAACAAATTTTTTTTCAATTAGGTAAAAACCTACACTTTTTTTCCTTCTCAAATCCGGATTTGGGCTTTCTTTTATCTAACAACCCAACTTTCTAAAGACAGAACTAACGCTCTTCCGACTATGAATCCGTGCAAACTCGGCTAGTACAGATTATTTAGGGTCTTTCTAACCAATCTCTAACTGTAATCATAACTCATCCCAAGTAGGAGTTATGGTGGTTAAATTAACAACAAAAAACCACACAAACCATCACCTTTAACTTACGTTTAAAATTTCCAGACCTTTTTTATTTCCAAAATAAGTATTTTCTGATTTTAAACTCTTTCTTCTAGTCGTTGTAATTGCGATATGCTACAATATCTCCACTTTGAAAAATTCATTCTCAATAAGGTTACTCGTACAAGACATAGGGTAGAAGCATCAAGTTTCAAACACCCACAGGTATTGCATCAAAACAACATGCTTACTCAATATTAGATTCGTACTAAAAAGGAAAGTTAGAACCTTGTATGCATTTTCTTTTCTCCGGATTCGAAGACGCAAAAATATGTCGCCTTATTTCCTCTTCATCTTCCATGTAGTTTCTGGTTCTTCATTTCCCTCTTCAATCTTCACCATGTAGTTTCTTCATTAAATGGTTCCTGTTTTCCTCCAAAGTCCTTGACTGGTGCTACCATCTTTTGTTTCTCACTTTGATAGCCTATCTAGGATTTGCCAACGCGACGCACTCCTCATAACAACATTTTAATCTTTGATCTCAATATTCATAGATGGAATGATCAAGAAGGATCACTCACTCAATCACTTCTTCAATGATCCTCAACTACCCTCTTGTGGTAGCTCCCCTCATCAAGCTACTTTTCCATCCTCTGTGGAAACTCTAGATGGACCACATACTAGGGACTCAAGTACTACTAGAAAAAGGGATAGTATACGGAATTAAAAATGGCATTAATTAAGCGTCCATACTATGGCCGCTATAGTATTTCTAGACACTGCCCTTTGGCCGCGTTAATCAAAGGCCCGCCAAGCTCTTGCAATCCATTTGGCAAAACTAGGTAAAGCAGCTCTAATTGCCACTAACTTCATTTGATTTGTGGCAATTGGTTGGCACCTAAACAAAACCACAGGATCCTAATCCAACAAAGAGGTTTAGGTTACTCCAATGTAGCCATCCATTTATTATAGCACAGTAAAACCACTACCTTGTCACTAAAAACACATTTTTTTCTAGCGGCAATTGTTGGCGGCAATTTTAGATTGCTTTGAAATCCAATAAACATAGTAGTTTTTTATATTTTTTGTAGTGTCCATTTTATAGCCTATAAATCCTACTAAATGGTTCTACAGAATGGCTATTTTGAAAGTGGAAATGAAAAATAGTTTCTAATAAAATTTATCACGACAACATGTTTCTTGTAGCGTCATTTTGATAGCTAGTAATTCAAAAAAACATGCCGCCTAAGAGTTCATATCTTTAGTACAATGTGTTGTTGTGGTAGTTATAAAGGCTATCTAATCCCTTTGAAAACAATATTAATTCCCATATATTCGGTCCACTATTTTTATCCAGAAAATTCAGTTTATTTTGAAACCTTAAAATTCTAACCATCACAACGACCAATTTGTGAGCCATCAACTATAATAAACCACATCCATTGGATAAAATTAATCTATTTTGCACTTCTAACTTCTAACTCTAACCGATAAATCTAGAAAATTTATAATTCAGCGAGCCTATTGGATGTGATGATATGTGTCACATGCTCAAAAATGATTATAATATAATTCCTAAAACCTAATAGATCCTCATCAAATCGAACAAAATAATTATTGAATCAAAACTTAGTATCATAAATTTAAATCTAAATTTATATTACGAACTAGTATCATTATAGATCAAATCCAATAACTTATTGTCTTCAATGAATTATCAACGAATAGTTTTTTCGGACATAGTGCGGGAAACAAACAAGCGGAAAAGGAGAGAGCGTAAGAGAAAGAGTGGAAAAGATGAGACGAGCAGGACGGGCGAAGACGTGGAAAAGAGAAAGCACGAAAGAAAGCAGAGATGACAAGGAAAGAGTCGATACGGAGAGAGAGATGGAAAAGGAAACTAACAAACCGATACGAATTTGGGAAAAGGAGGATAGACCAGGTGGAGGGTAGAGTGGAGGACGGGAAAAAGAAAAAGAACAAGAACCTATTGAAATATTTCCATTAACATTATTTTGGTAAAATCTCATGCATGGTCTGAAATAATAAAATAAATCTGCCAAAAAGAAGAAATTGAATTGATAAAAAGATCGTGAGATAAAACAAGTTCTCATACTCTTACAAAATATTTACAAGGCCAAATGTTTCATAAAAAAAACTATGTACAAATACTAATGACCCTAGTATGAAAAAGAAACTTCAGTATGAACACATTCACAACCTAGAAAAAAAAAGAAGAAGCTAAAGGACATTCATTGCATAAGAAACAAACCATGAAAGAACGGAAGCAAGCTGCCCGGATGTTGCCTGTTGAATGTATAATACATAAACCCTATGCTTCAAGTAACAACAATACTTCAAGAAGAATAATGATAAAACTTAGAAGACTATATGTAAAATACATATACATACACACATACATTAATTAATGTTACAAAACCCCTATTCAATAGGGGCTAATAACCGATCAAATTCACATCAGTATTGAAAACTCAAATCCTATTTAAGGTATATAAAAATTAAAAAAATATTAATAGGCAGCAAGCCAGAGAATGATAGAAACATAAATTTCATACATCTTAGGAGAAAATCATTGCACAAAGTAGCTTCAGAAATTAGACCACTAATATGAAAATATACAAACAAAACCTATAGTAAAAAGTAACTACACTTCCCTGCATCGCCGCCATTTTGATGCTTAAATATGTAAATCTCTTATATTTCGTGATCAACAGCACTAACCTACAATTTGAGTTTCTACGAATCGAATCTAGTAAAGTAACTAAACCAAGGGTTGGGGTTGTGTCCTAAGGAAGTGGTAGTCAAAGTAGAAGCTACTTAGAATTCTATTCTAAATAATGATAGCTCAAGACACTTTCAAGTTAAACACAAATTAAATTTAATTTCTGACACCAAACTGTCAAATTTTCAAGAAAAAAGGGTTTTTGTCACAAGTAGTAGAATAGAAAAAAAAAAGAGAACATTATGGGGAGAGTTCTTTGAGTGTGACGCAATAGTATGTAGATACAACTAATGGTACATGCTTTTTGATAATGAAAATTCACAAGGATGGTAACTAGCTAAGCTTTTAGGTGAAATTACCACTAAAAGCATCTAACTCCGATAACAGCACGCCCTAAACCAACAGTATATCACATAATTTCCTAATCGCACCCCAAAATTGGTTTTTTTTTAGGCACACAGAAGCAAAACCAAAAATCCTTAAAATGATAAAGGAATCAAGTGGGGATAAGAGATTAAATCGTAATAATAGCAAAGGAACGTAATGATAAACTCACTTCCAAAAATTGGAAAAAGAACTTCTTTATTCAAGCTTTCTCAAAACCCTCTCGAAACTTGAGAGAAAACTTTCATAAAATAAAATATTAAGTTTAGATTTTTTACCTTCTAAGATATTCTTCTAAACAATGAAAGAGTTCGGTATTTATAGACTTCAGATTTAATGCCGCTTGATCCATGCGACGTTGTTAGTCGTGATCGCCTAGCCATTCATTGACTTTCCCTTTCTCTCGTTCATCGCCGTTTGTGCCTTGCCTTAATATCAATGCATGTGGTATCGTTGGGTCAAATAACTCTGCTTTCTTGAACTATTTGGCGAAGCTTCGACTGCTTCTTTTCATCGCCTTTTGATATACTTTCTTCTGGGTTCACTTGTTATAAGATAAGGCGGAACTTTACTATACCGTGTATCTCTAGTGTGTTTTGTGATTCGCACTTTGAATATTCAACTCTTTCTTACGGTTTGGTGCGCAAGTGTCCCATGCTCCATTAAATCCCTAAATACCTGAACGTAGAGTTCATTATCACATATGAATTAGACCCATCAATCTATGACACTCATTTGAAAGGAAATAAAGGCCCATGATGAGCCTAATTTGAGGACTAATCAAACACAACCCCAAACAATTAGCGTACCGCGACTATTCTCGATCCCAGTTATATTTTAACTTGAAAATCTGATCTGTTAGTTATTTCGTAATCCTTGAATCCCATCCCCGTTTATGTTTGAAACATGCAATCTGATCCTATTTAAATGTGCTAGAACATGTCCAATCTGACCCTTCATCAACACACACTATCACAACCAAAAGTCCACTCTCGTGTTATATAATCAAGAATTTAAATTCATTCATATAGTATTTATCTATCTCCATTTAGAAAAAGTGTGATGAATAATGCGCTCCATGCATACAAGTAATCAAAAATGAAGAATGTACATACATACATCAAAAAATCATAGAATCATAACGCATCACCCTACCTCGAATCAAAGTTTTTAATCCGCCTAAGGAACTTAATCTTCCTTTGTTCAGATTCCTTTCCCGTCTTGTTTATGTCTACAAAAAACTTATAATGCAAGGATCAAAACAATATCAATTACCTTAAATTACCCCCCGGATCATAAAAATAGGTTTAAACTTAGTTTAACCCTTGATCACATGCTTTTTGCTTTTTTCACCATGGTTTAAATTCAAAATATTCCCCCATAGTTAATAACCCAAGAAAGTAGATTCCACGAATATAAATGGATTCGGGAGGTGAAACTCTAAACTTTAGCCTCAAGAATGGTGGAAAACATTCAAGAAGTCGTATGGGGTTGTTCCTCAGCTCTAAATGTTGAGAATTATATAATAAAGTCGTTTTAGGGTTTATTTAAGATTTTAAGTCGTGTTTGATCAACCACCAAGGCCACCCGAGCCCGCGATAGAGGCCCCTCCAGGCGCCACCAACTCACGCAGAAGACCTTGCTTCATGAACAGTGAGCCATTTAATTAATTCCAAGACTACTACATTTCAACACACACCCTCTACCAACGTCCCTCATAAAATCCTTTTACGCTAATATTGGATTTAGGGAGGTTCTACTTTTCCCAATTGTAAAGTTATACGAGTTATTTAACAACTTCTCTAACTACTGATGCAATCAAATCATAAAAATATCACCTGTGTTCAACCACATTCCCTACATCATAATGACTCCCAATTAATCCAAATCTAGAATAGGTGGAGAAATCTTTTCTTGCCCCTATTCTTTTCCATTAGCTTTTTCATAACGAGCAAAATCAGGTCGTTCAAAAGTGCAATCTTATAAATGGGGTCTGAAAATAATAGTGTGTATGTGCACGTTATCCCTTTAAGATAGAGGTTGTTTCCGAAAAACCTTTTATTCAAGTAAAGTCAACGCTTCTTAAAAGAAGCAAAAAATGTCTCTCCTCTTTCTACTTTCCAACTTGTAAGGTTTTTATTAAGGAAACTTGAAGTAAAAACATTTGCTAGCTACAAATAGATATCGGTTTTTGCTGAGGTGATTATCTTTTAAAGTTTGAATGGATGAGGTTATGTCCAACCCATGTGGTGGAGATTATAAATAGCATAATACATTTGGTAAAATAGAAATATGAAGTAATTGATAAGTAGTATTACATGTTTTCTGATCACGTTAAGATTTGAACATTTTATTATAGAAAGAATGTAAAAAATAAAAAACAAACAAAAAAAAAAGGCTTTAAAAAACATGAAACATAGGTTTAATATCTTGTATTAGATAGTTACTTGTGGTTTTTTTGTTCGATCGAATTCAACGCACACACACGTGATTGAATGAAGAAACACAAGAACTTTCAGAGAAAGAGAGGAGCATCTACAGGAGAAGAGAACAACCCAATTTTTTTTCGTGGTAAACCGTGAGTAAACTCCACTGCGGTGAGGTCTATTATAATTAATAAATCATTGTCTTTTGGTCCAAGAATAAATAGGAAAACCTAGAAATATGAGAATACCTAGGAAAGCCTACATATGAAGAATAAATAGGAAAACCTAAAATTAAATCAGGCTCCCCTACCTACAATTCTCCACTTGGCAGACTGACTCATTCATCCAAAAATTACATTCTCAAAAAAAAATCTCTTCATCATAAATCTTTAACACAACATCTTTACCGCACCGCAACATCTGTAGCCAACAACTACATAAGACCCAACAAATCGAGTTTTACATAAGCCCTCATTTCCCAACATCAACACAATTTCGTCAACATGTCTGCCGGGTTCTTTGCACCCTCTATCTTCTTCCAATCCCACATATCACCATCCTCCACTGCCCTGCGAGTGAAATGGTATCGCCTTCTGTCTGTTTTCTTTGCTTCGAATGATTAACTGGAGTTTTCAACCAACTGAATGAAACTCTGGCTATCGGATAAAGAATCTTCGCTCTGCTCTCTTCTTGCCCAATTCCCTCAAGATAATCTGCCAGCCATATCATCTATTTCTGAGCTTTCAGCGTATTTTTTGCCCACATACTGCGCTTAGTAGAATTAAAGAGAAACACCTTCTGAACTGGACTCCAACTCATCTGCTGTTCCACCTAGGTGGTACATGTACCCGGATGTACTCTTGCTCGAGTCAACACCCCCAACCAAATCAGCATCCACAAAAACCCTGTTAGAGTCAGCCTTAGCCTTTTCAAAAACAAGTGAAGTACTGGATGTACCCTTTTCAGATATCTCAGAAGCCACTTCATAACAGCTTGCCAAGCTCCTTTCCCAGGTTCGCCATGGACCTGCTACTACTGGTGCCCCCTTCCCCCCACTGCATGTGCTATATCAGGTCTAGTGCAGACCATAAATCACATCAAAACACCAACTACTGCTGAAGCATATGGACAAAGTTCCATGTGATCACGCTCCTCGACAGTCTTGGGTGACTGCTCTTTGACAATTTAAAGTGATTTGCCAATGGAGTAGCCTGTGTTAGCTCATTAAACCCTTAATCTTCCTCAGCACCTTCGCAATGTACACTCCTGATATAGACATTTAAAGTGCCAGCAATCTATCCCGAGAAATCTTCATCCCCAAATTTGCTTTTGCTGGAACCCCAAATCTTTTCATCTCCACGCTGGGGCAAGACAAACCTTGTCTTCAATTGTTAATCCTCTAATCTCCATCATCCTAGACTCCTGCCATCAACATATCATCCAATACAAAGAGTAGAAAGACCTATGAATCAGTGTATTTCTTGAGTAACAACACCAAGTATCCTTTTCACTTTGCAGAACCCCACCCACCTCTTGGTTCATGAAGGAGTCCAAACTTCTTGTAACCACTTCCGTGGTGCTTGCTTTAGTCATACCAGCTCTGTGAGCTGCACACCATGTGTTCCTTTGCCTGAACCAAAATCCTTCTGGTTGCTGCAATTAGATCTCGTTGTCCCAGAAATCTCCATGATAAAATGCCTGTTTTTACATCCATTTGCCTGAATCAGATTTTTCCAATGCAACATACTCAACGAAATTCGCATAGAGTTACTTTCACAACAGGTAGAGATATTACTCACAACATAATCAATACCTTTCCTTTGTGAATATCCTTTAAAAAACACACTAACGAGCCTTGAACTTCATTTTTTCCATCTGGTTCAAGGTCTTGATTCTGTACACCACTTGTTCAGCAAAGATCTCTTCCTCTGCAGGTAACCAGTCAACACCCATGTTGTCATTCTTCTCAGTGACCCTCATCATCATCATCCATGGCTTTTGCTCCCCTCCCACTTTGATCGAATCCTCCACTTTAAGGGCCTCCAGTAAAAAGACTCTGGTTCCCCGTCTCAGTCAGCAATAGATAGTGTACTGAAGGTGAATACCTATCCTGGTGGCCCTGAATGGTCTAGATATTCCTTAACACCTGCTCAGGTGTAACTCTTTCTCGCACTTAAGATTCTTCGTAGGAGTTGGTTGAGTAATCTGCTCGACCAAATCTCTGGGGTTACACTTTCCTCCAACTCAACCTCAACTCCCCCACTTGCTTTGTAATCTCTATAACCTTCTGCTCTCTGTCCTTGTACAGTTTTAGACTCATCAAATGTCACGTCCAATGTCCTCAAGGTATTTCTTGTTCTTCCTTTCATCCCAGAAACCTGTACCCAAACAAATCAGAACCATATCTTATAAGTAACACTTCACAGGCCTTGGCTAATCAATCTGTCTCCTCACTCTTTTTCTGGATCAACATGAATATAAGTGTGCAAAACCAAAAGTCCTCAAGTGTGAGTACTTGAGTTCTTTTTCCCTTTTTCCTGTCCAGGGCACCTCTTATGGATCTTTAAACCCTAAAGGAAACTATGGTCCCCTGTTGATAAAGTTATGCAGCTGTTCTCACAGCATTCCTCCCAAAGTGTTTGGGGGCAGCCCCAGTGTTATCCTCATACCCCTTCCTTGACCGCTCATGTCATGTTCTGTTCATACCTCTGTCAGAAATTCCATTCTGCGCTTGCCGTACCTGGAACTGTTCTCATCAATCTGATTCCCATCACTTGCATCAGAATCCTTTCAACTCTGTTTGTCATACTCTCATTCAATTGTCAGACCTTAGGCATGTTAACTTTCAACCGGTCTGTTTTCAACTTCAGCTTTCCACTTTCTTTGAATGTTCACACACATCTGACTTGCTTCAAGAAGAAACCCATACCTTCTTCTAAATCATCATGAAGGTAACTAGAAGCTGGATCCTCAAAGTGACTTATACTGGAGATGGTCCCCAAACATTTGTATGGCCATTCTCCAATCGCCCTTTCCTTTTGCTCTCTAGGAGTCTTTGTGAAGCTTACGTTTTTTTCCTGTTTTAGCTCATAACACAACTCTAATCAAAGACCCATATCAATAGACTTCAGACCCTCTAATGCACCTTGTTGCCAAACCAGCATCTTCATTCCTTTATACTCATGTGTCCCAATATCTTTGAGGGCCACAGAAATAAATGAGAAGCAACCTTCAGCAACAGTGGCCATGTTTATACACCCTGCAGTGGTTTACAAGGTTCAGATTTGGTGCCCAGCTTACACCAAAGCACCTTTCAACGATCTCCACTGACCTTTCCAAACTCTGCTGCATATCCCTTGCTATCCCAACTGACCAACAGAGATAATTTTTCCTTGATCCCAGGAATATATCTGACATCCTCTCCAATGTCCACTGGTTTTCCCGAGGTAGTCCTTTATTAAAACATCCCCTTTCCTTCCAATCTCTCAGGCTTTATTGTCAGCAAAGATATACTTTTTCCAAATTTCAAATATGTGAAATTTTTGAAATAACTCGTTGCTTGAGAGACGAATGAAAAGATTGCACAATAATCCAAATCCATGATTCAACCGAGCTTTTTCACCACTAAAGGATTAGAGCCATACCCCAATGACTCTGCTGAATTTAACAGAATCACTTGTCATCCTCCAAATTTCTGATTCTGTTTCTCCTTCTTGGCTTTGTACAGTTCTTCCGAAAGTGGCCCTTTTCCCACAGTTTCCAACAGTCATAGTTTGATCCTATTCAGTGATTTTCCGCGATTCTTTTGATTTGATCGACCTGTGATTTTGGCCCTTAATTCGTCTTACTTTCCCCTTCGAATCAACGTTTTAGGCACTACCTGATGAATCCTCCCACTTTCTCGTTTGGCGAATACTATTTCAGCTAAGAATAACATCACCGATTTTCATCAAACTTCAGTTCCTCAGATCCACGGGAATTGCTAATCGCGAGCAAAACATTAATCCCCAAGACTCCGGGCAGAGATGACATCAAAATCACCGCCTTAATTTCATCTTTCGAAAATTAATATCCATCAGAATTGAGTTGACTCACAATCATATTTGAACTCGTTTATATTATCAGAAACGATCCAGTTTCAAGACATCTGTAACTTAAACATCTACTCTCAAATATACCTTGTTCATAGACGATGGTTTTTTCCATACATGTTTGACAGTCCTTCCAAACAGAACGGACCGTAGTCTTCTCCTTCACGATGTTGAATGCCACTTTTCTTCCAAGTAACCGCATCACGAATCAACCCTAGAGCCTTCGATCCTTGATTTTCCACTATCTCCTCCGTCATGGATTCCCGGCGTCACCCCGGTCAACAGTTCGTGAAGAATCTTTATGGTACAGATAATCTTCGATCTTCCAATCTTCCAGAAAACTGAAATCGGATCCATCAAACTTCTAGATTCCAATCTTCGAACTACCATTTTCTTCTTTTTTCCTTTGATCCGTTTTGAATCTCCTTAGCTTCTGATACCGTTGTTTTAGGAATCCGAATTTCACATACAACACAATAGATGAATGAGAACACAAGAACTTTAATAGAAAGAGTGAGAGATCTAGAGAGAAGAAAGAGAAAACCCAATGTTCATGGTACAACCTGTGAGTAAACTCCAACGGCGTGGAGGTATATTTATTTAATAGATCCGAGTACGTTTTGGTTACAGAGAAATAAATTGGAAAACCTAAAATAGAGAATAACTAGAAAGCCTAAATGGAGAATTAAATATAAAACCTAAAATTAATCAGGCTCCCTACCTAACATTGTTCTCATATTCATTAAATGCACCTCACTAAATAGAAAAACATTAAAGATAAGGAAGATCAAATTTCAATAGATATCAAGAAAAAAAATGAAGTCTTTGTTGATTTATGGGATCTAAAGGAACACTCAAGCAGGGCTATAAAAAGAAAGAAAACTGAATTTGACTATAAAAGGGATGTGAAGTTTTCTGTGCATGTTGAGTCTTTCCATCTTCTCCTCTTCGGTTCTCAAAGTGGACATTTTTTACGTACGTGATTTAATCTCTACTGCACGGAGATATCACTAAATTCGGACCAAAGTCTTTCTTTTTCTTGTGGGTGGAGATTAGTTATTTGATGTAATTGAAGCCATTGTTTTCTGCGTATTCTAGAAACCATTTCTTGTATATTACTTTATATGTAAATTTAAAATATTTGATTTGTCTTTTGCTGGTAAATGTTAGCATTTTATAATAAGACGAAGGGTTCTCAAGTTATTTAATTTTTCTTTTATATTCTTAAAGTAACAGTTAAGATATTGACTACTCTAAGACTCGATAAGTTTTTTCTATTGACATATACTTATTAGAGAATCAAGAACCTGGAAATTTTTTACTAATGTACTTTTATTCCATAAGTAAAACTTATGAATTGCTAACCTATTACCAACAATTTTTGACAAAATCAATATTTATTTACCAACTCATTTTCTCTACTTTACTAAAATTTTTAACCGGTTACTATCGAAGATTTTTGTTATTGAACTTTCTAACCTATTACTTACAAATTTTAAAGTATAAACAACCAAAAGTACTAAACTTTTTTATATCCGTTAGTGAAGATACTAACTGGATACCAACCATGTTTTTGTTGCTAAATTTGCAAAATAAAATGTTAGAGCCAATTTTTATAAATTATCAATAAAATCTTCTGGTGGTTACCAACCAATTTTTGGTAAGTAGGTTTACCAACGATTTTAATTTGTTCAAAAAATTTACCGACAAATTTTAGAAATGCTTTCATTTTCGTTAGTGACCGTTAAGTAACTCGATTTAACAACTGATTTTATAGGATTTAACCACCGGATAATTGTTTGTTGATAATTATACCATTTTTGTCGTTTAAGTCACTATAAAAATTCATAAACTAGAAATCATAGATTTGCCCTCAATCCCTATCATTACATATAGTAAAAAAAATATATAAAGTCGTAGGCAAATTGACCAAAACACAGTTCGAATAAGGTAAAACAAACAATAAAAAGGAAAAAAATCCAAATAAAGTGTTGTTTTAATACTCATGGAAGAATAATTGGCTTAACTATTATTATCATCAAAATCTTTCTAATGTATTATCTTTATTTTTCTAATTCAAAAGAACGCTCCAACAGATTAACCTATTAAAATTATAAATAGACCAAAACAATCGAACTTCCTTTAGTTTTTTTTGTTATTTTTCTTTTTTTTCCCTTTTAATTCATACTACATAAAGAATCAAGAACCAAGGTACCTTTTTTGTTGTTATGTTTTTATTCTTGTTAATATGATTTGTTTTTAATATTATAATGATTTGCATGCAAATAATGGAGATGTACTGTTTACATTAAGGAAAACATATTTGATTTTGGTTTCTTTTTAATAAAATTTTTTTTTTTTTTTGCAATGTATAAAGAAAAATATGGACAAACGACTGAGCAGACGCAAACGATAAACCCTGTAGTCACTCAGAGGCAAACAGAAGAACATCATCTGAGTAGATCTTTTGATCCAAAGGGATAAAGTAAAGCACTAGAAAGGATTCACACTTCCCGCACCAAGCGAACGTTAGGTACCCCACCATAAAGGTGACCCCAAGATGGACTCGCTTATTGGCTCCCTGACCCGCCTGCTGACGGTGTTGTTTTGACATGTACACATCTACCAAAACAGTTCTCCTTCCAAGATGTCCCCCTTATCTTGACAAACAATGTTGTCCATGGCTTGAAAACTTACCTCCTTTTAATTACATTCCTTTTTCGGGGTCTTCCTTTTTTTTCGGATGATGCTAACCTTATTTATTCTTGTGATTTTCCCGATCTTGGAGTTCAGATTTTTCTTTGTTCGTTGCTTCTTCATATGTTTTATTTTTATTGCTCCATCAAGGAGGAGTTATTGTCAATCTTTTTTTGTGTGCGGTTGGTACTTCAAATTTTACTTTGTGAGATTACTGATGAAGGTGCTTTTTTTTTTTAATTGTTTCGTGGGTTTCCCTTTTTCTAAAATAAACGTGATATTTGATAAAGATGTTGTTAATTTACACAATCTAGAATTTTGATTTTCTTTTTATGTTTCCGACGTTTTTAAAAAGATTAATTAGAATGTAACTTTTGGGGGTGCATTATTTTGGTTTAACGTTTTCTTTATTTTTGTTTCCTTCTTGTATATTGTTTGACACCACTATTTTTGATCTTTTAACTATTTTCAAAATGTATCTATTAAATACATAATTTTTTTAAAAATAGATTTCGACTTTTTAAATTTTAGTCAATTTTTTGTCCAAAATATTATTTTTTTTGTATGCATCCTTTATTAAAAAATCTTATTAAAATAGTTTAGAGATTATTAATCAATTTTTTTTGTAAATACAATTATTTTACAATGAAATGTTTAAAACTTTAAGTGAGTTTAATTATTAAAAAAATTAATTGGATATCATCTCATCAATTTTCCCCAAAAGCATTTAAATCTTAGCTTATCCTATTCTAATTTCTTTTAATTTTAGTCTATTCAATTCCATGTGTATTTCAATAATATCGACTCTTCCGTTTTAATTCTAGCTAATTTTTATTGCAATTTTGGCCATTCAAATCCAATCCAATGCGATTTTAAGATTTAATCTTATAATTTGGAGCACTCAACTTTTGATATTGAATCTCAGCCCCTCATATCTTTAATAATTAATGGTTCAGATTCACCCATCATTTCTTTCCTTTTTGATATCAAAAGACCTAAACCCTGTTTATTCCATTTTTCTTTTGTTCTTCGCCTCCCTCTCTAGCTGCCATCTATACCACCTTTTCTCTCCAACAACGACTTCTTCCCCAATGCTAATTTTGACATATTTCATGTCTCTTGGGTAAGGTAAATTTTGCTTATTATTTTATTTATTAATGTTAATTGATCATAATATCCTTCATTGAAGTTTAAATGATTCTTACTTACATATTTTAGTAAAACTATATTTGATTGGCCAAAAATTTGAAAATAATATACTTAGTGGTTTTTTAAGATTCTTTAAAATAAAGGTAAATAATATGTGAATGATCCTTAAAAAATTTCTTGGCTATCTAATATAATGCCCTCTCCTCCAACCATATAAGGAATGCCCTTATTCTCATTAGGAATAGGCTTAACAAACTGCAAAAGGAATCATGGGCCTTCCCTTAGCAAGTATCAAAAACTCTCTACTCTACAGAACATAATTAAAACAAAAGTCTTGTAAACTTCTACGGAGAGCTCTCCAATCATTTTTGGTTGTGTTCGGGTTCAAAATAGTTTATGAGTTTGGGTATCATGCTGATAAATACTTCCTGCTCTTAATTGGTTTATTTCTTTCTCCATTAGTTAATATTTCTTCTTGCATTATTCGTCGATGTTGTTGTGTGTTGGAATGAATAAAAGGACGCACTCGAGTTAGTTTTGGCCGCTCTTGCCTTTCTCTATGTGGAGATAATTGTCTATGTTTCTCTATTCTTTTATTTGTTTTGATCTCCTATCTTTGTGCTTATTATATACTATAAAAGTAATGTGTTTTTTACTATGAATGTTGATGTTTCTGATTTTTGAGGGAACCATTATATATATGTGTGTGTTACATTTTTCCTTCTACCATGTTAAGAACTTAGAGTTCAAAATGTAGAAGAGAATTCCTGACGGAGCTATATTGTTTATTTTGATGTTTTATATTTTGTTCATTTGTTCTTTACGTTCTTTTGTTTTATGTGTATAACTCTAACTCTCTATTATATATGAAATTTTGGGGGATCATTCAAGGGAAAAGGGAAATTACGTGCTAATTCTTTCTCATTTATTTTATTACGTGTTATTGCTATAAAATCTTCCTATGTGTAAAATTACTTGAAGAATGCAAAAATATTATAACATCTCTGAAATAATAATAAATCAACCATTGGCCTGTATTTCTCTTATTTAATATCAAGAGGTTGTAATAAATATTCCCTATATGAGAAAAATGTAGTAAATATTTGTTTATAAATAATATTAGATCCCTGCTTTTCGACCCTAATGTTGCCATACATTTTGAACACTTCCCCTTCAACTTAATACTCTGCTTGCGTGATTACTCGTTTAGAGATCCTATTAGGGAATGTAACAATAATTTTGGGAACTATTTAAGGGTATATTTGGGATATAAAATCAACGTATAGCCTTTAGCGATCTACAAAAATAAATCATGTTTTATATGTAATTGCAATATTAATATTGGGCATGTTTAACTCAATTCTCATATGTTAAGGCTTATGGTTTACATATTTTCTTAAATGAAATTGATTAGTAATCACGACTCAGGATATGCAATATGTTGACCTTTTTGATCATTTAGAATCAATGTTTTCTTAGGATATCATTAAGTATTTTTCATCATGTTTTTAAAAAATATGATAATTCTCTGTGTATTTGATATAAACTCGTAGATATTTATGTATTGCAGCGGTTTTCGGCCACTTAAAATAAGTTAATTATTTTCTGGCATGTTAAATGACTCAGTTACTTTTAGGTCTTTTCTGTCACCGTAGCATAACATTTTATCGATAAGATAAAAATTAATAATTCATCTTTCCCTCCTACATGTTAGTTTGCTTGGTAAAATAAACCGTCATCCAATCTGAAAATAAATTAATCCTAACTGTAAATCTGCTACTTTTGAATTCTTGCCACATAAAATAAGATGTTAAATCTTACTCTGCATGCTCATCTACCCTATTCAAATATTTCAGTAAATAAATTTTGTGTTTTGAATAATGGTTTGACACTTAAAACCGGCATTGACCCTTGTAATATTCTGTTTTTTAATATTATCTTATACTTGTTATTTAGTCTTTATTATTTTGGTTTTTTTCCCGCACATACCTAGCATGAGGCCTTCACAACTATGTGTGTTTGAGAGATTTCTTAATAAGAATTCGATGTAATGTGAGAGTTATGTGTAGAATGCTAGTCCTATGTGTTTGACTTGCTGTCTACGGGGCCTATTAGGAGCACACTTTTTTCATTCAGTCTAAAAACTCCTTATATAGTAGTCCAATGCCTCTGGTACATTAAGCGGGGGCTCTAGGATCCTTTTAGGACATTATGCATGCGGTGGTGGGGTAGGGGTTCTTTAGGTCCTACAGATATGATGACATTGCCTCGAGACGTAAATGACAAACATCAGTTCTTTCTTTCTCTATATAGAAGCTGAGCGTTGATCCATAAAGTCTTTTACAGTCTCCCTTCCCATTTCCCTTTTTATGTGTTGTAATTATATTTATTTAGGGTGATTTACTATATAAAATAAAGTTTTGCACTTGACTATTTAATTTTTTAATGTCTGTTACCTCGCTTTTCCCTTTATTATTTGCTTCTATTTGTTTTGTTTTACATTATGTTATCATCTAGTCTGGCATACTTAAACAATAAATTAAAGTAATAAAGTATTTAATATTATTCATCACCTAGTTGGCATGTTTAAATTGAATAATCTAAATGAAGTTATCATACTTGCTACTTTTAACCCCACAAAAATTGCTTGAGATACGATTGGGATCCACAATTTTGGGCCTCGAGAGATGCCTAATACCTTCCCCTCGAACTAATTTGAACCCTTACCCTGATCTCTAGTTCGTTGCACTTACTCAGATTTAGTTAGGTTAGATAAGTGCCCTAACGCGTATAAATTCGTTAGATGTCGACTCCTCAAAATATTTAGCTGTCCCAAGAGAATTGTTAGGTTGTGATTAAAGCACATTTTACAAAAAATGGAGCGCAACAGTGATCTATTTATTGCATTTTCCCCTATTCAACACTACTATATTTTTAAGTATTATTAATTTGGGTTTTATGATTAAAATATGTGAGTTTTTGCAATATGGTTCAACATTTTTCTCTTTTCTTTCTTTTCACTTTTTATATGCTAATTCATTATATGCATTATATTTTGGTAAAAAAAATAGTTATTTTATAATAATTTTTTAAATGGAATTTGATTTATTTGTGTTTGATATTTTTCTTATAGTTTGCAAGAATGGCATAATGACGAAGGTAAAAGAAGAGAAACTGCAAGTGTGTTCAAAATGCAATACAGATTAAGGTATTGTCCCCTCGCAAAAAATTAGGTATGTCCTCTTATTCTAATTTTTTTACTGTCTATAAATATTTTTGAATTATTATATGTTGTGATTTATCTATTTCTGTACTTCTAATAAGTAAATTTTATTTGAAAAAGACACAAAAATTGTATCACATAAGCTAGAATAGAGAGAGTCATATTGTTCGCCTAATTTATATAATTGTGTGTCGTAATATATATATAATATATATATATATATATATATTCATATATACTATATAAATATCTATATCTATCTCTCTCTCTATCATCATATCTCGCTTTGGGAAAATTACTTATAATTTTCAAATTATTAGTCTTGAAAATTATGAAATTTGGATATAAATCATTAAATTTATAAAAAATAACATGTTGTTTTGATTTCAATTCTACCACAACGAAAACAACTCCAAAAATCAATTTGTTAATAAAATCAAGCCTTTTGTTTCGTAAAATATTGTTGGGCACCAAAAAGATTAACAGTTTAACATAAAATAAAATATTGCGCATGGATTAAAAAAATGTATCCATAACTAAAAAGAAAATATTATTAGACTCCCCAAATAGTATCTTATACACTGCAAAAAGAAATAAAAGAAGCACATAACATTATTCGTTCCACTTTATGAATACAATTTTTATGCTTTTTCAATAGAACTTACTAGGTGGAAGCGAAAAAAGAATATATGTTCCTATAAATAACGATTCAAAATATTTTAAATGGAGAAAATATATACGTGATTTTCTGCAAGGGGGCAATACCTAAATCCATATTGTATTCTGGACAAACATCCCATTTTCTTTTGATATCTTACTCGTTATGCATTTTTTGCAAACTGTTAAAAAATATTAACATACATTAATAAAATTTTATAGAAAAAAACCAATTAAAAATAATTAAATTTATCATGTAATTAAATGTTATTTTTAATTCATTACATGAGATATTTCATTAGTTTTAATTTTTAGTAAAATGAAATTTGATTAATTTATGTTTAATATTTCTGTAACTGTTTGCAATAAGTGCATAAGGAGGGAGATATCAAAGAAAAAGGGGATGTTTGTCGAGAATACAATATGAATTTAGGTGTTTCCCCTTGCAAAAATTAGGTATATACATCCTCCACTTTAAAATATTTTGAATTGTTTATTTTTTCAAACATAAAAAAAAAAAATTTTATTATATAAATATATATATATATAGATATATATATAATTATATATATATATATATATATATATAATATTATCTACTACTATAATATATATAATATATCTGTACCGACCTGTTTCAGAGTCGTTTTGAGCAGCATATTTTTAATTTCTGAAAAACTGCCGAGTCGACGGACCCCACGCGACCGTCATGGGCACGACGGACCCGTCGTGGGGTTACGTTCCCCCCACTTGGAAATAGAACTTTGGGACTGAGATCGACTCTCTGAACGTCACGACGAAGATGGCATGTAACGGACATTCCGGCAGGCACACTACGGCCCGTCACAGTACTTTTAACTAAATCCACAAGTCTTCTAAACTCTGTGACGGAGCAGCAGACGGACCGTCGCAGGCCGACGGTGCCTCCACGAGGGCTGCGTAAACCCAAGGCGGTCGGATTTCGTTAATTAATTTAAGGGGCGTTGTTGACATTTCCTGCTTAATTAATAAAGTGGTGGGTTAATGTTAGTAAGTCTAAATTCTTAGGGGTTAAAAGAGGGTAACCTTAATTTAATTAGTGGGTTTATTATTGCCATCTTTTAATACTTAATTATATACTAATTAGGGTAAAAGAAAGGGATTTGAATAAGAAAAGAAAAAAGACAGAAAGAGAGGGAGAAGAGTAGAGAGAGGAGAGAAACGAAGAGGATAGGAAAGGATTTGGAGAAGATAGCTTGTTGATCGCAATTCTTCGTGGAGGTAGGTTATGGTTTTTATACTATTCGTAGTAAAAATTTAATAGCGAATGATATGGTGTGGGTTGTATTGTAAAGTCTTCTATATGTTAATGTATGCTTGTATGAATGTGATTATACAATTGTGATAAAATAAGCAAGATGAAGCTATTGAATCCCAAATCTTGAAACCCCTTGTTAATGATGATGCCTTGTATAAAAGAAGGCTTGATGAACTAAAGTAATGGGGTTGATGATGCCTTGGTATAAAAGAAGGATTGATGAATTAATAGAATGAGATTAGGAGAGGCGTCAGAACCGACACGTAGTATTAGGGGCGGACCGGGTGTCACGAACCGACACGTAGTATTAGGGATCGGGGTGTCACGAACCGACACGTAGAATTAGGGGGACCGGGTGTCACGAACGACACGTAGTATTAGGGGATCGGGTGTCACGAACCGACACGTAGAATTAGGGGGGACCGGTGTGTCACGACCCGACACATAGAATAGGGGAGGGGTGACACGAACCGACACGTAGATAGGGGACGAGGTCACGTACGAACATAAGTAGGGGAGCGGGGTCAGTACCGACATAGAGGAATAAAAGATAATGGAATCTTGAAAGATGTTAATATACTCAATCTATGAACCTATACCAAAGAGTATGGTATTGAGGCTTGAGTCCATGTGTGAAACTTGGCGGTACTTATAGATGATTATAGAACATGTTGTTGCTACATGTTGAGGATTATAGTTGATTGATGATATTATCGAATATAGTGGTTTTCTATTTGAGTTGGCCGATGATACAGTACTCAGTACATCGTGTTCTGTAAATGACCCCTACTTGTATGTTTCTTTCTTTGTATATGGGGATTGCAGCAAACATACCGTCGTCCTTCAATTAACCGCAACTCTAGCCAGTTTTCATTACACGGATTTCAGGGTGAGCTAACGCTTCTAGCTTGGACTGGATCTTCTTCCTCAGTTCTTGATTGCTTGAAGTTCCGTATGGACTAACTTTTGTTATTTTAGCTTCTTAGAATACTCTTAGTTTAGTAATTTGATCAAGATGTTCTTGTGTGATGATTTCCAGATTTGGGGAAATAATCGATGTTGAATTTTAGAAGTTATTGAATTGGTTTTTATTAATAAGTTAAGTCTTCCGCATTACTTTGGTTATATATATTGAAATGTCAAGGTTTAGATTGGTTGGTTCGCTCACATAGTAGGGTAAGTGTGAGTGCCAGTCGCGGACCATTTTGGGTCGTGACAATATATATATATATATATATTATTGTGTGTGTGTGTGTGTGTGTGCGTGCGTGTGCATGCGTGTGTGCGTAGTTGCGTGCGTGGGTGCGTACGTGCGTGCTTGTGTGCGTGTGTGTGTGCGTGGGTGCACACATGTCACGACCCAAATCAGATCGCGACTGGCACCCACACTTATCCTTCTATGTGAGCGAACCAACCATCTAAACCTTAACATTTCAATTTAATATCAACAGAAAGTAATGCGGAAGACTTAAATTCAATAATAAACCGATTCATAAAGTCTAAAATTCACATCTATTTATTATCCCCAAAATCTGGAAGTCATCAACACAAGAACATCTATGATCAAATTACTACTAAAAAGAGTATTTAAGAAACTAAAATAAACAAAAGCTAGTCCATGCCGGAACTTCAAGGCATCAAGACATGAGGAAGAAGATCCAGTCCAAGCTAGAAGCGTTAGCTCACCCTGAAATCCTGGTGTATGTAATGAAGACTGGCTAGAGTGCGGTTGAGTTGAAGACGACGGTACGTTTGCTGCACTCACAATAACAAAGAAACAGAAAATAAAAGTAGGGGGTCAGTACAAACACAAGTACTGAGTAGGTATCATCGCCAACTCAAAATAGAAAACAGTGTATATATCAGGTAACATATAAAATAAACAACTAATATCCTTAGATCAGCATTTACAATTACCATAATCCTTGGTTACAAACACCAAGCACATCAATGAGGACCACGCCTCCTCATCATACTCATTTGGGAATTAGGTTCATTAGATTGAGTATATTAAACATCTTTCAAGATTCATATTATTATTTACTCTCGGTCGGTACGTGACACTCCGCTCCTCATTTATCCTGGTACCGGAACGTGGGCACCCGATCCATACTATCCTGGTGTCGGGAACGTGACAATCCGATCCTCATATTTTATCTGGTAACTGGAACGTGGCCACCGATCCATATAACTATCCTGGTCGGAACGTGACAATCCGTCACTCATATTCTATTTGGTACAGGAACGTGGCACCCGATACAATACGATCTCTGGTGTCGGAACGTGACACTCCGATCCTCATTTCTATCCTGGTACCGGAAACGTGGCACCCGATCCACTAATCTCCTACTTCGTTCATTAAGCCTTCTTTTATACCAAGGGCATTATCATTAACAAAGTAGATTAGGGTTTCTTCAAGTTTAAGATTCAATAGCTTCATCATGCTCTATTTTATCACAATCATATAATATATATTAAAATCATCAGCATACACACAATTAAGCATATAGAAGACTTTATAATACTACCCAACACATATCATTCGCTATTAGGAGTTTACACGAGTAGCATAAAAACCATAACCATACCTCCACCGAAGAATTGCGATCAACAAGCTAATCTTCAAATTGCTTCTATCTCTTCGGTCGCTCTCTCTCTATTCGTGCTCGTCTCTTTTTCTGTCTCTCTTGTTCTTTTTTATTCTATTCAAACCCTCTTTCGTTTACCCTAATAAAAATAATTAAGTGTAAAGATGGCAAAATAACCCACTAATTAATTAAGGTTACCTCTTTTTAACCCTCAAGTAATTAGACTTCATAACATTAACACCTATTTTATAATTAAGCCGGAAATAGTCCAAAACGCCCCTTAAATTAATTAATCAGAAATCCGACCCGACCTGGGACCTAAGCAGCCCGTGAAGGGCCGTCGTCCTGCGACGGTCTGTCTGCTGTCCGTCGCAACCGTGGCTCAGAGTTCATGAAAGTCAGTTCTGTGACGGTCCTGTCGAGCATGCGTTTGTGACGGTCCGTCCTGCCATTAGTCGTGACGGTCAGGAGAGTCCGATTCAGTACCCAATTTCAGATTTTTCCAAGTGTTTGCAACGACTACCTCCACGACGGTCCGTCATGCCCGTGACGGTCCGTGCGGGCCTCCGTCACCTCTGCCAGTTTTTCCAGAATAAAATCTGTTGCTCAAAAGACTAAACAGGTCGTATTCCATAAGATACCAATTTACGCCATCGTTCGTCCCCGAACGCTCACAAGATGAGAAACAAGGGAAAAAAGGAGTACCTGAATCTGTAAACGATGTTGGGTATCCTTTTGGCAATCTGCCTCCTTCTCCCAAGTGGCTTCTTCAACCGGCGCTTCTTTCAATTGCACACTGATAGGATGCAATTCTCTCTTAGACCTCAACTGCGAAACTTCTCTATCTAAAATAGCAACAGGCTCCTCCTCATAAGACAAGTTTCTCATCAAGCAAAAACTGATCCAACGGATAATTAATTTCCATCCCCCTGAATAATCTTTCAACATAGCACATGGAATACCGGATGCATCCGGACCGCCCTGAGGCAGAGGCTACTCGTAAAGCCACCTCCCCTACTCTTAAGTATTCAAAGGGACTCAACGTTACCGTGGGATTGCTGTTTCCCTCTTTTTACAACACCGCATAACCAACCTTTATTGGTGAAACTTCAACAAGACTTGTTCACCTCCATGAACGCTAAGTCTCAACCCTTCGATCTTGCATACTCCTGGGGGAAGAAGGGGATCCCGACACACTTGCGCCCATCTCAGCAAAGACCTAATCTTTGCCGAACCCTAAACCAATTATTTTTTTCGTAACACCTCCTTACGAACTCCCCCCCTCCCTACACCCTCGAGTAAAGACCCACCCACCATCAATACATCATCATTAACACTATCTCCTCACACCGGAGTTCCACTCCACCCCCCTACACACTTTCGTCAAATACAACGTTAGTCTAGTATCGCTCACTGCCTCTCCCCCTCATAAAGCTATTCTATTGCCACTTTATTCCCGCTTACTCTGAATCTTCTACCTTCCTAATTTCTCAAAGACCTACAACCCACCCTCCACATCTAGCTCCTTACAACTCTCCCGCACCCCCTCCCTCCACGCCCCTGACATCCACACTCACCCCCAATCCTAATCCCCATAGCGTTACCCTTCTTGCTACTTACCATGTGCCGACTCCCCACTGTCCACATGCCCACCCCTTTCAATCCCGCAGTTTCCCTCACCCCCCCATCACTCTCGCATTAATCCCCCCCTCACACTAGCTTCCTCTTATCCACGTACTAAAACACTCCCCCGTCTCCCAAGTCCTAATCTCGCCTCATTGAGCTCAGTTGCACCTCCTAACACCCGTCGTCGTCTTTCTCCGACCTCCACTCCCCACTACTTCTACCAGAATCATTCTCCCCATACCTCCACACCACACTTACTGATCGATATTGCTCCTCTCTTCCACCACTGAGACTAATCATCAATACCCCACCACCTTCCACTAACCCCTAAGCCCGCTCCTCATCCCTACCTAAACGACACCTCACTCCAAACCCACCCAACCTCGCACCCCACCGTTCCACAATCCTCAGTCCTCCCCGACTACACGCCCGCCTGCTACCCCCCCCCCATCCCATACCCTTTCTCCCCACGTACCCCGACAACCCCACCCCCCCACCACACACGCAACTGCATTCCTTTCCCACATACCCCCCCCCCCTCCCCCCACCCCACTCCACTCCGCTTCTCTCGCCCTCCAACCCCATCTCCCCCATCCTCGCCCCATTCCCACAACACACTCCGCAGACCTCAAATAAAACTCCGTCCACCATTCCCACTCCTACCCTCCCCCTCCACTAACTCACCCAATTACCCATACTATTATTCTTTCTTACAACCTGTCTCGCCCCTCCCATCCTTTTCCCAAAATCCTAACCCCTTTCTCTCCCCCCACCCCGAGCCGCTAAAAAGTTGGTGAATTGGATTCACCTTTTCTAATGAGCCCTCAAAAGGTCAGTACCCCAAGGCGAAACCTGAAAGACAAACCAACCAATGGGAGACCTACATCTCTTACCCTACAATGCTTCAAATGGGGCCAGGTCAATACTTGAGTGATAGCTATGATTGTATGAAAACCTCTGTAAGGGTAAGAAACCATCCCAAGGGCACCAAATTCTATCACGGCATGCACGCAGCATATCCTCCAACACTTGCTCGTTCGTTCAGACTGACCGTCGGTCTGGGGGTGAAATTGCAGTACTAAGTCCAACCTAGTACCTAATTCAGCATGCAATGTTCTCCAAAACTTAAAAAGTAAACTGCGTACCTCTATTGATTGATGACGGACAGTGCGGAACCCAATGCAATCGAAACAACTTCTGAGATGTAAAGTTTGGCTTAACTCACCCTTGACCGGAATGAATGACAGAATTAGTAAACTGAGCCCTTCTAACAATCACCCAAATAGAGTCATAACTTACCATTTCTTTGGAAGACCAACCAACGAAATCCATTGGACAATATCTCCATTTCCATTCAGGAATGGGCATTCTCTGAAGTGTTCTTCCGGGCCGTGGTGTTCATACTTTATTGTTGACAGTTTGGACATCTGAGACCACATAAAATCAACAATACACGTTCATTCT
>JAKWJA010001789.1:0-29059 GCA_027704765.1 Solanum habrochaites | reverse complement strand
TTATGGAAAGACTGCTGAGTCGACGGAGGCTAGAGGACTTTCATAGGCACGACGGACCGTCGAGGGGGTTCGTTCCCAAAACACTTCGAATCTGTAAATTTGGGTACTGCAGACGGACTAGTCTGAACGCACGAGGATGGCAGGACGGAACCGTTCCAGGCTGAACGACGGGCGCCACAGTACTCTTTAATTGACATTGGAGTCTCTGAAACTTTATGGACGGAGAGCCAGCAGGACGGATCGTCACAGGCAACTCGGGCATCACAAGGCCTGCGTAACCCTGACTGGGTCGAATTTTTGTTTAAATATTTTAAGGGGCTTTTTGACTATTCCTCTCTTATAATTATAAAGTTAGTGGTTATGTGTAATAATTTAATTATTGGGGGTAAAAGGAAGAACCTTGAAACGATAGTGGGGTATTTTATCATCTTTGATACTAATTATATGATTATTGGGTAAAGAGAAGAGGGTTTGAATAAGAAAAACTAGAAGAACATGGAGAGGGAGAACGAAAAGAGAGAGGGAGAAACGAAGAGGAAAAGCAAAGACTTTGAGGAATAGCTTGCTTGATCACGAATTCTTCGGTGGAGTAGGTTGGTTTATGTTATTTCATAGTAAACTTCTTAATAGCGAATTATATGTATTGGTAGTATTGTTAAACCCCTTATATTATCGTAATTGTGTGTATTGCATGATGTGGGTTGTATATAATTATGATGAAACTAGCATGATGAGGCTGTTAAATCTTAAATCCTAAATTTACTTTGTTAATGATGATGCCATGGTATAAGAGAAGGCTTGATGAACTAAAGTAATGAGATTAGAGGATCGGGTGTCACGTTCCGACACCAAGATAGTAATAGAGGATCGGGTGTCACGTTCCGACACCAGGATAGTAATAGAGGACCAGGTGTCACGTTCCGGCACTAGGATAGTATGTGGATCGGGTGTCACATTCCGTAACCAGGATAATATATGGATCAGGTGTCACGTTCCAGCACAAGGATAGTATATGGATCGGGAGTCACGTTCTGGCACTAGGATAGTATATGGATCAGAGTGTCACGTTCTGGCACCAGGATAGTATATGGATTGGAGTGTCACGTTCCGGCACCAGGATAGTAGTAGTGGAGCGGAGTGTCACATACCGACACGAGAGGGATAAAGATAATGAATCTTGAAATGTGTTAACATACTCAATCCATAGAACATGTTTCCCAAAAGAGTATGGTGTGGAGGCCTGAGTCCTCATGGATGTGGTTGGTTTTGTTATAAATGATTTTTATACTTGTTGCTATCACCTGTTAAGAATATTAGTTGATTTTATGATATTATCTGAAATATATGTCTTTCTATTTGAGTTAGCCGATGATACCTACTCAGTACTCGTGTTTTGTACTGACCCCTACTTGTAATTGTTTTTCTTTGTTATTTGTGGAGTGCAACAAACGTACCATCGTCTTCAACTCAACCGCAACTCTAGTCAGTCTTCATCACGTCGGATCTTAGGGTGAGCTAACGCTTCTAGCTTGGACTGGATCTTCTTCTTCATGTCTTGATGCCTTGAAGTTCCGGCATGGACTAGCTGTTTATTATTTTAGGTTCATAGATATTCTTAGATTTAGTATTTAAGATAGATGTTCTTGTGGTGATGACTTTCAGATTTTGGGGATAATAAGTATTAAATTTTAGAAGTTATTTAATGGATTTCGTCAATGAGTTTTAAGTCTTCCGCATTATATTATGTTATTTATGGTTGGTTCGCTCACATAGTAGGATAAGTGTGGGTGCCACTCACGGCTCGTTTTGGGTCGTGACACCTATGAACCTGGTGCTCTGATACCATTTTCTCACGACCTAAAAATGGACGTGATGGCACTCGTCTTATCCCATCAAGACAAGTCAGCCTACAACTCAACCATTATAATAAAGTGCAAAAATAAAAAAAAAGTAGCTTGATAAAACCCCCAAAACCTGGTAGTCACGTGTACAAGCCTCTTAAGTATTACAATTAATTCAAAAGAAAAACTCAAGTCTCAAATGAACTAGTTTCTAGAATAGAACAAGATCATAATTATGGAGAAGAAATTCTCCTGAGATGGAAACAACTACCTCACAAATCTCCAAGAAGCCTCGGAAAAGAAGAGAATGACAAGTACAACAAAAATCCAAGCTCATAACCTACAAAAAATTTATTAAAGCTAAGGGTGAGTACTAAACCACACGGTACTCAGCAAGTAAACCTCTATACACAAACTAAGGGGACGAAATAGGCCACTCCTACCATCCCCAACCGAACCTCCACAACTACAACCTGCTGTAAAATCAACCCAACCTAATAGCTCACAGTTTACATAGCACGTAACTCAACAACAACACTTACACAAATTATATATCCTCAACAACAATACTTTAACAAATTACATATCCTCAATAACAATACTTTAAAAAATTATATATCCGCAATAACTAGCTCAATATTGATCAATCACAAGTTCCGCAGAAAGGCAATCAGAAGATCAACAGAACACGATATAATGTTCACTAATGATAAGTACGTGCAATGCAATGTCAAGTATAACGACGCATGTCTGACCTAGTGATACACATTCGCAGTCTCCCAGTCCAAGACTCATGAAGGACATATCTTTCCATGCATCTGTCGCGGCGCACGACACGACACTCAATCATAGTAACCTTCACGACGAGCTATTAATCCCTCAAAATACAGTATCCATCGCGGTACGCGATACGTCGCTCGAAATGGTACATCCTGTTAAGTACTTATTCTTTCTCAATGCACATAGAACTTTTCAAAACCAATGCCTCAGAATAATGCAGATGACATATTCACAAAAAAATTAAGGAGATGACCATTTTCATAACATCGCACAGTTCACAACCACACAAACATGAAGTCACATCGACAATGATTCAACAAGCCTTCAACCCTTTCTAAACACATCACACTTAAACAATTAATCACATTGCCTTTTCTTATGCCTTATTTTTTTATCATTATAATTAATCAATGTGAACAAGTCAACCCATCACCAATCCCATTACTGCTAAACACATACCACAAGGTAAAACACACATTTTATACACTTAACAAGAGTTTAGAAATCCACTTGCCTCAACAAATCAAAAGTTCAATCCGACACTTGAGTCTTTCCCTTCCGTTGAATTTTCAAATAAATACAATCTATTCAAGTACATAAGATTTCGAAACTAACAACACCCAACTCTATAATCAAGTTCCTAAGCTTCAAGCCTAGGGTTAAGTCATAACTTCTCTAAACACTAAAACCCTAATAGTTTTCATCTAATATAATATGAATAACATTTTATTACATATCTTAATATCTCAAAACAAGAATCATAATATGATAAAGATGATAAAAAATTACAACTCTCTCGGCGCTTAACCTAGAACTTTGAAGTAGACAAAAAATTCAATCCTCCACAGTGTCGTATATTCCCATTCCATCACTTCCCAATTCATTACAGTTTATCTAGTTATTACCTAATAATTGTAATATAATATATAATATTCAATTTCAACTATATTGTTTCTCCCCCTAAGTCATTGAACGTGGAATCCATATAATAAACTTGTAATTTATCACAAATTCAACATAAAATAAACAATTAATATCTATCCATGTGCAATACAATATTTAGGCACAATTACCTGTTTCACTTGATCAGTCAGTCGGTGATGAAATCCACTTCGAGAGGCTAATCGCCTTTTTTTTCTTTTAGCTGATTAGGGCAAATAATAATAACCCACTAAATAGTTAAATAAATGTTAAATCTCACTAGATTATAAATATGGATTTTTCTCATTGACCACCAACTAAATTAAATACATTCTTTAATATATACCCATCATTTAAATAACCAAATTATCAAATAGTTTAGAATTTTCAAATCATTTCCATCAACTTATTAGAAATCACTCTGAGCAACTACCTAAAGTGAAAAAATGATAATTTTATGAAAATTTTCCAAAAATGACCTTCTGGATCATTACAATAATATGTTTTATATGGGCACGTTTGAAGAATTACTTAGTGTTATACGACTTTGGTTCTATACATTCTTATGTGACCACTTATTCACTCTAACAGGATTTGGAGTATGATTCGTTGCATATGCCCACTTGTGTTTCTACATCTATGTGTTAAATTTCTAGTGGTAGATCAGATATACCGATCCTCTATTTTCTCTTCGTAGGATAGGATACTTGGGCATATTTGAGCATTTCAGTTAGGATAGATTTGATATAGTGTGGAATAGCGAAAGTATTCTATAATTTTACGCGCGCAATGTTGCGTATGAAAACTTATGTAAGAGCTACTATTAAGAGTTACAATGGTCTATGAATATTGTTAGAGATATAAATTTTGAAGAAGTATCACTTGTTGGTTATTTACTTGATATTGTTCTCCTTTTGTTTAGATAAGTTTGATTCTTCCTTGATGTCTAAAAATGTTATCTTTGTTATGTGAGAACAAATTTGTTATGATTATTGTGTTATAGTCCAGCGGGTTTCAGTTTAGATTGGATTCATGGGTTAGTCTGCGACTTAGTCTTTTTGTAAATCTTTTGAAGTAAAATCTCAAAGATTAATTCTTTGTAATTGACCTTGATAGAATGGTCCTAAATATAAGTTTATCACTTGGAGAGATTAATACAACTCAAAACAATCATAACTTAGGCTTTTTGGTAACATCTGTTATTCCTCTTTCTCTTTCTTTATGTTCGAGGACGAATATGATTTTTAGTGGTGGATAATGTAATGACCCATAAAGTCAATATGAAAGTTATTCTAAAGTTATAGTGTTACCCTCTCAATAGTTGCCCTGAGTAATTTTATGAACAGTCGGTAAAGTTAATTTTAGAATTTTAACTATTCAATAACTACAATTATTTAATGGATGGATATATATTAAATAATTTATTCATTTACCCAATGGTTAATGGGCTATGTCTAAGTGTTAAGTTAATAACCTATATTAACCCATAGATTTAAAGAGTTATTGGGATGTAACTTCTATTTTATTGTAACTTAGAATAAAAAAGACGACATACGAGATAAGTTGTAATTCGAAAAAGACAAGACACGGGTAAAATTCTATCTACCCTTTTCAAAATTTTTTTTATCAATTATTATTGTTTGATAGGGAAATAGTAACAGTTAGAGGATAGTCATTAATGGGTTTGATAAAAATTGGACTTATAACGGTAGGTTATTTTATTTAGTTTTATTTATGATTTGTTGATTTAGGGGACAAGATATGCATGTCCTCTTAATTAGTTATCACATTCGTTTCCATTTGAGAAATTAAATTTGGAAAGATGCTCAGATAGTTTGGGTGTATAATTGGATTGTTGCTTGGGTTCTCGATTGAAGTTACTGAATGTAATTTAACGATAATTTGGGGTTCAATCTTGTTTTAGTTAATTGTTATAATTGCTTTATAATGTTTAGTGTTTTTTTATACATTAAGATAGATAGTTAAATAGTTACTGTATTATATTATATTAATATTATTAGATTTATGATATTGAACCAAATTGAGACTTAATCCTATGCTTGAGACTTAATTAATATGATCACTGTAATGTTAATTGACATCAAGACTTAGGAACTTGATTATAAAAAATTTAGTGAGTTCTTGGGTCTAGGCTATACATGTAGTGATATGAGTGTTGTAAATTTTAAAATCTTATTGTGATTATCTGTAACGACCCATTTGATTGTTTTGAGTACTAAAACTTTTTATTTCATAAATGACTCTTCCGATAGATTTTAAAAGGTATTTTGGACTATTCATAACTAAAACTATTAGGTTAAGGGAGTAGTTTTAATAATTAATTTAATTTATGGTTAAAGAAAATAATACTAAAATTAATAGGATATAATATTTTGTTAATCCATAATTTATACCCATAGATAAATTAATTAAAAAAAAGTAGAATAAAAAAAGAAGGGTTATTATAAATTTAAAAAAAAAAAAAGGTGAAAGGGTTGGGGGAAGGTGTAAAAAACAAGAAAAAAAAAATTCTAAAAAAAAGAAAAAAAAAAACAAAAAAAATTTAAAAAAAAAATTAATTTATCAGAAGGACAAATATCATGCGCCTCCTTCTCTCGATTCTTGGCACTGCCGAGGAATGTTCGACAGACTACTTCCGGTATAGAGATTTTTACTCATATTTTAATTAATTGTAGCATTATGTAAATTGAGTTGATATGGAAAACATGTTGAAATTGGGGTGTGTGTATATTGGAGGGATTTTATTACCCATAAAGTTAATTGAAAGTTGGAAAAGGAATTTAGGTTGATGGATAAAAAGAAGAAAGAAAAAGAATTTATGATGTAATTATAGAAAGATTTATAGAAATAATTGTGGTGTTGCTTTAGTAATAATATAATAATGTTATTATTTTAGTTTGATGGAAATATTATTATATTTAGGTTGTTTTGGTGAAAATAGGTTGAATGAAACAGTTTTCTTGGCACCGTAGATGTTGGTTGATTATTATAAGGCAAATTATTATTAGTCTATTAACAGTGAATTGTATGGCTATCGTTAAGCCATTGGTGAGTTGGACGTGGAGTGTCATTGAATGTAGAATTATATAATTATATTATTACATTGAGTCAAGTTGTGAATGGAAAGAAGAGAATGGAGTGGTTGAGGAGTTAAAGTGCAAATGGCTTCAAATTGTTAACATCGGTGGGAAATTAGGAAATGGCTTCAAGGTGTTGCTATTTTCTAACTGGTTTCGAACCATGGCCAAATTTAATATTATTAAAATTGTGTTATGGATATAAGAAATTAAATGTTTGATAAAATTGAGATAGGTAATTAAATATTAGGTGTATAATTATATGATTATTATTAAAAATGTGCTAAGTGGAGGAATTAAGGCTTACTATTAGGTTCGGCATTTTAGGAATATTCTATATAAAGTTAGGTGATTAGGATCTAGGCTATTCATAGAGTAATATGATGTCTGTAGACTAGTTAACTTACAAATATTGTATAATATTTGATAGATAGAAAAAGGTTCATAGAACATTGAGGAAGCAAAGGCCATTGAGAGGTAGCTTGCTTGATTTAGGTTCTTTAGTGGAGGTAGATTATGGTTATTTCAATGTGATAGATAAAAACTCTAATAGCGATTGATAGTATTAGTGATAGTGTAAAGTCTCATGTACTTGATTGGTGGTTGTATGTTTTGATTGTGTGGTTTGTGGAGACTTAAAAATTATGGACGTATGATTTGTAACTAAGTGTCTAGTAAATGACGCCTTTGAATAAAGAAGGCTTGATGAAAATAAAATAATGAGATAATTGGATCGGAGGCAGTGTCACGTTCTGACACGGTATATTGGATCAGAGTGTCACGTTTCGACACAGTTTATAATGGGATCGCAGTTGTCCGTTCCGACACAAGAACATTAAAGTTCAAGGAAGCTTGAAGTAACTTTATATACTTACTCTCAAAGAACCTATTGTCTCCAAAGGGTATGATGTGGAGGCATGAGTCTCATAGGTGTTTTGATGTTGTACCTATTATGATTTGTTGTTGTCAATGGTTCCATGTGTTTTTTGATTGCACACGTATTTGTAAGTATTATATTGGTTTTATATTATTTATTCAATATATATTGATTTCTATTTGAGATTGAACGATTATTAACCTACTCAGTAGGTTCCTGTACTCGAACCCTACTTGTATTTCTTCTCAGTTCTTTTGTGGAGTGCCAGAAGGATACCCATCGACTGCGGACTCACCCTCAGCTCTGAGATAGTCTCCAGCACATCAGAGTTCAGGGTGAGCTATTCTTTCTAGCTGGTGCTAAATTCTCTCCTCACGTCTGATGTCTTTGAATTCGGACATGACCATCTTTTGCTTATTTGGTTTCTTAAATATTCTTAGACTTTGTAAATTGAGGAACATGTTCTTGATGTGATGACTTCCATCCAAATTCGGGGATAATTAAAGGTTAAACTTTCGAAGCTTATTTAATTGGTTAATTCATGAGTTTGGCTCTTCCACATTATTTTTGTTATTATAGTTGAACTGTTGGGTCAATGTTGGGGTAGATTGTTGGTTTGCTCACCTATTAGGTTATATGGGGGTGCCACTCACGATCGTTTTGGGTCGCTGACAAACTTGGTATTGAACTAGGGGTTTGTTGGTCTATCACACAAGGACAAGTCTAGTTAGTAGTATTGAGGAACGGTATAGGGACGCCTTTACTTTCTTAGGGAGGCTATACGACTTTAGGAAACTCTATTCTTTCTTTCTTTCGTGCGATACTTGGATCAAGTTGGTATCTAGGTTGATAAAAATTGGTATCTGACATTCCTCACTTATTGCGAAAGACTGGTAGAACTAGAGCAACAACTGTGCAACACCAACACCGGCCAACAAGAGAGGGTGTGAGTCGAGCCAACCCTTGGTGCTTGTAACTCGAGGAGGAGCAGTGGCAGAGGCCATGGTAGAGGTCACAGGAGGACGCCCACTAGAGGCAGAGGACAAACCACCGGGCAAGTTAGGAAATGAGACGTGACCCTCACCGACAGATGAGGTAGTGAGATCGGGTTGTGAAGAAGGGGAAAATGAGTAGGTCAGGGTGGTAAGGAGTACCACCAGCCACCCTAGAGATGATTATCAGGTTCTTACTATCTTATTGGGTAATTGATCTGGGCGAACAACTCCAGGTTTTCTGCGCCAGGACCTCAGGTTCAGGGAAGTACAACATGCAGCTGTTGTGGATCCCATCATGGATGCATTCATTGAAGTAGGTACGTTCCCTCAATTGAAAAAAACGGGTTATAATGATTAGGTGATCAGCATGAACTTTTCATTAAGGTCTAAGTTGAAACCTCCAGTATTCAAGGGTGTGAACTGAAAGTGCCTTATGATCTTCTGACTTGATTGTCATTAGCTGCTACATAGATGGACGTAGTAGAACGATTCGGTGTTGAATTATGACTACAAGTTTTCAGGGGGATGCCCAAAATGTAGTTGGTTGGGCGGTATATGTGTGAGTGTCAACCCGCAACGGCACCACCTATTGACTTGGGCATCTTTCTAATTATTTATGGATAAGTATATACCTCGGAATTTGAGGGATAGGAGGAGAGATAAGTTTCTTAGACTAGACAAAGGAAGGATGTCTATGTTATATGTTTGCCTGCTTATGGGGCCAAGTTTAGTGCACTATCAAGTATGCCACTTCACGTTTTGCTAGTCCACAAACAAGGATTCGCCGCTTTGTGAAAGGATTGAGGTTTAGATTTGAAAAATTCCAGCATTACAGGTAGGCGGCTGCTACAAAATCCGTCAGGAAGTGGGTGATTGTGTTATTAGGGTTAGAGGGCGGGTTGAGCCAGGACACTTCAAAATGGCTGTGGGACATTTAAGAAGTTACGTAAGGGAGGTGAGTTGTGGTTCTGTCCTCTAGAGGGCATAGTCAGGAGGTACCCAGCCCGGTCTTCTTCAGTCTTCATTGAGGATTCAGGCTGGAGAGGCTGGACATATCGGAAATATTCCAGAACAGAGTTACATACCCCCAGTAGTTAGAGGTAGAGGTGGGAATGGTAGGAGGTCGCCATTCTAGAGGGCGTGGTGGCCCAAGGTAATGGTGTCACCAGTTCAGTCAGGGGGTGGAGAACAAGTTGAACTGCTGAGCGCAGCTGGTAGGGGCAACGTGACAAAAGGTGATTAGGGCCCCTTGTTATGATTTCCCCGGGAGATATGAAGAAGAAGGAGACATCTGATGTGATGTTATAAAGGTATCGTTGGTATGTGTTTAGTATTGTTTGATCCTGGATCCACATTTGTCATATGTATCTTCCTTCATTTTCTACTGGTCTGATTTATGATTGTATTTCTTGACATCCTATTCGTGTATCTACTCGTGTGGGTGAGTTTGTGATAATTGAGAAGGTGTATAGGTCTTGCCTGTGTGACTTTTTGGGGAGCAATACTTATGTAGATTTGATTATTTCTAGAGATGGTTTATTTGATTGTATTCTGGTTTATGACTTGGCTTTCTCCAAAATTTTGCAATCTTAGCATTGTAATGCTAAAACGACATGGCACAAAAGCCTGGGAAAGATCCGCTAGTCTGGGAGGGTTAAATATGTTCCACCCCAGTTCGTATTATCTCCTTTCTTCGTACTAAGAGGAGGGTTAGTAAGGGTTGTTTTAGGCTTTCTGGCAACCAATATCTGGATGATACTTCAAGTACCTTCGATTGAGTCTGTTTCGATAGGCTGTGAGTTGCTGGATGTGTTTCCTGACACAGCGTTCATGGTATGCCACCGGATAGGGATATTGATTTTTGTTATGATCTGGAGTCGCGTATCGCCTATTTCGATCCCCGTTTATAGAATGGCTTTCATACGAGTTAAAGGGAGTTAAAGGCCCGGCCCAACTTCAGGTAGTTGTTAGGAAAGATTTTATAGCGAGTGCATTACCTTGGGGTGCTCCTGTTCTATTTGTGAAGAAGAAAGAGGAAGTTTTAGGATGGTTCATAGACTACAGGAATCTGAATAAGGTAAACTATTAAGAACAGGTACCATTTCCTCGCATTGATGATTGTTGATCAGTTACAGGTGCTTGTGTCTTCTCTAAAATTTGATTGGAGATCGGTTATCATCAATTGAAAATTTTACGAGCAACAGATGTTCCAAAGACTTCTTTTTGAACCAGGTCCTTCTGGCATTATTGAATTATTAGTAATGTCTCTTAGTTACGATTGTCCTTTGCTTTTATGGGCCTGATGAAACGGGGATTTTTAAGCCATTATCTGGCCCTGTTTGTTAGGTTTTATAATGATATACAATGATATACTCAAAAAGAAGGAAGAACATGATGGGAGGAATTAGAGAATTGTAGGGAGTGTTAAGGGAGAAGAAAAGGCTTTATGCCAATTCTCCAAGTTTGGTTTTGGCTTGTTCAGTGTCCCTTCTTTGGGCACGTGTGATTTCTAGGGATGGAGTGGTTGATGGTGGATCCTTCTAAGATTGAAGCAGTGAAGAGTTGGGTAAGATCTAATGTTACAGAGGTAAATAAGGAGCTTATTGTTTTAGCAGCTACTACCGTCGTGGGGGTATTCGTCAAGGGATTTTCTTTATTGCTTCGCAGCTGACAAATGACTAAAGGAATGTTCCATTGGTAGGGTCGAATGAATGTGAAGAATGTTTCCAGAAACTCAAGGACCGTGTTTAACTTACTGCACCAATTCTTACCCGTGCCAGTGGAAGGAAGAATTTATGGTTTATTGTGATGCATCTTATTCTTGTTTGGTGCCAGTGATAATGCGGGAGGAATGTAATTGTTATGCTTCGAGGCAATTAAAGTGCATGAACGTAAACTATACGACCAATGATTTGGAGTTGGCTACAGTGTATTTGACTTAAAGCAATGGAGGACATTATTATAGGGGTCAAGTGTGAATGAAATTTATACTATCATCATAGTTTACAGTATGTCTTACTCAAAAAGATTTGAATTTGATGGCAGAGAGGTTGCATGGATGGAACTATTTTGAAAGACTATGCTATTACTATTTTGTATCATCCAGGAAAACTAATGTGTGTGGAAGATGCTTTAAGTAGAAAAGCAGGGAGCAGGGTAGTGTCGCCCACTTACAGGTTTTCTAGTACGCCCAGACTAAAGTGGGTTCAGACTCTGGCTAATGACTTCTTTAAGGAGGCTGGAAGTACTAGAGAACGGAGGATTTTTGGGCCTAGGTGGAGGACAGATCTCTTTTCTTGAAGATTAAGGGAGCAGTTTGCTGATCAGGATATCGTTGAGGCCGAATTCGAGATATCGATTGCGAGGAGAGGGCCTCTTAAAGAGGCACTAATTGATGAGGAGGCATCTTGTGAGAATAAGGTAAGAGTATGGTGCCTCGTGTTGATGATGACTCACACTATTCGTACAGGGCTAATAGTTCGAGGTATTATATACATCCTGGTGAAAACAGATGTATCGTGATTAGGCCAACATTCGTGGGGAGTTAGAGTGAGAGGTAGTAAAATGATAGCGTACATGTGGATTGGTTTCCCAATGCCCAAATTATCAGCAGGTAAGTATGAACACCAAGGCCCTAGAGGAACACTTCAGAGAATGCCCATTTCCTGAATGGAAGTGGGAAAACGATTGCAATGGATTCGAGTGTTGGTCTTCCAAAGACATTGTGTAAGTTTTATTCTATTTGGGTATGTTGTTGACAGCTTAACTAAGTCTGCTTCACTTCATGCCGGTCAAGATGACTTACAATGCAGATAAGTAGCAAGATCTATATCTCAGAATTGTTAGATGGCATGGGTCCACTTTCTTTCCCCAATTTCAGATCAGAAGAGGACACAATTACTTCTACGTTTTGGAGGACACTAATGTTGAATTAGGTACTAATTGGATCTTACTACTGCATTTCACCCTCAGACCCGATTAGTCAGTTGAGCGAACGATTCAGTGTTGGAGGATATTTCTTCGTGAGGTGTGAGTTTAGAATTTGGTGGTCATTGGATATAATTTTATCTTTAGTAGAGTTTTCATACACAATAGCTATGACTGAGTATTGATTATGGCGCCATTTGAGGCATTGTATGGAGAGATGTAGGTCCCCCATTGTTGGTTGATGCATTGGGTTAGACCTCGGGGTGGTTGGTAGTGGTACTGATGTTTGAGGGGAATCATTAGAAAAGTGAAATTATTCAAGAAAAGCTTTTAGCAGATTTAGAGTAGGCAGAAGGAATATGCAGATCCGACAGGTTAGAGACTTGGATTTTATGGAGGGTGACAAGTCTTGCTTTAAGGTTTCACATGAAAGGCGTTGTTATGCGATTTTGTAGAGAAGGTAAGCTAAGCGAGGTATATTGGACCATTGCGTCCTAAGCGCGTGGGGGAGGTGTCCTATGAATAGGCCTGCCCTCCAGGGATTGTCAGGAGTGGAAACACAGGGATTTCATGTGTCTCTGTGAAAACCAAATACAAGGTGATGGAACTACAATATTTGTTGGGGATTCAGTCTTCTGGATGAGAAGCTGTCTTTGGAGAGCTGTGTATTCTAGAATAGGGAGGTCCGCAAGTTGAGATCAATGGAGATTGTATCTATCATGGGCAGTGGAAGAATCGGGACAGTGAAAGAGTCCACTTGGGAAGAGTGAGGATATATGCAAGAAAGATATCCACACTTTTAAAGATTCAGGTACCTCTTTCTCACCTCACCTTTCTTTTTGATCGTTCGAGGACGAACGATGGGGAAATGGTATCTATTTGTAACGACCCATTTGATTGTTGTGAGTACTAAAACTTTTTATTTAATAAAGACTCTCTGCTAGATTTTAAAAGGGTATTTTGGACTATTCATAATAAATTATTAGGTTAGGGGGTAAGTTTTATAATTAAATTTAATTGATGGTTTAAAGAAAATAATACTAAAATTAATAGGATATAATACTTTATTAATCTATAATTTCTCCATAGATAAACTAAATTAAAATGAAAAAAGAAGAAAAAAAAAAGCGAAGGGTTTATTTATTTAGTTATCAAAAGACAAATATCAGTGCCTCCTTCTTCTTATCTTGGCACTGCGACAAAGTTTGACGGACTACTTCAGGGTATAGAGATTTTTATCAATTTTAATACTTGTATGCATATTTAAATATGATTTGCATAAGGAAAATTGTTCATATTGTGTGTGTAATTGATTGGATTCATACCCACTTAATGTGCTTGAAAATTTGGAAGAATTTAGTTGATGATTGAAAAGAAGAATAGACATATTAAGTAATTATAGAAAGAATATATAGACATAATTTTTGTTTTTCTAGTAATAATTATAAACACTGTAAAGAACCCATTGATTGTTTTGAGTACTAAAAGTTTTTATTTCATAAATGACTCTTTCAATAGATTTTAAAAGGGTATTTTGGACTACTCTTAACTAAAATTATTAGGTTAAGGGGTAAGTTTTAATAATTAATTAAATTGATGGTTAAAGAAAAAAATACTAAAATTAATAGGATATAATATTTTATTAATCCATAATTTATATCCATATATAAATTAATTAAATTAAAAAAAAAAAGAAGAAGAAAAAAAAAGAAGGGTTATTATTTAGTATTAGAAGACAAGTATTCTGTGCCTCCTTCTCTTGATTCTTGGCACTGCCAACAATGTTGACGGACGACTTCAGTTATGAGAGATTTATCATTTTTAAACTGGTACGCATATGTTAATAGTGATTTGATAATGAAAAATTGTAATATTGGTGGTGTGATTTGAGTGGATTAATACCACTAAAGTGCTGGAAATTTGGAAAAGAATTTCGGGTGATTATTGAAAAGAAGATAGAAGTATTAAGCTAATGATAGAAATAATATATGACATAATTGTTGGTGTTTCTTAGTAATAATATAATAATGTTATTAATTTTTTTAGTTGATGGAAAATTTCGTAGATTTAGTGTGGTTGGTTGAAAAGAGGTTGAATGAAAAATTTTCATTGCAACGTAGATGTTGGTTGGATTATTAGGCAACTTATTATTAGGCATTAAATGTGATATTGTATGGCTATCGTTTAGGCCATGGGGGATAGGGGTGTCAGCATGTAGAGATTATATAATTATTATTATTACATTGAGTCAGTTTGTGAATGGAAAGAAGAGAATGAAAAAGTGGTGAGGAAATTGTAAATGGCTTCAATGTTAACGTCGGTGGGCGGAAATTAGGAAATGGCTTCAAGGTGTGCTATTCGCCACTGGTTTCGTATCTAGTGGACAAATTTTAATATATAAAATTGTGTTCTGATATAAGAAATTAATATTTTTGTTTTTTGATAAATTGAGAAGGTAAGTAAACTATGTAGTGTATTATATTTATTATTATTATTAAAAATGGTTGCTAAGGGAGGAAATTAGGCTACTCTTAGTTTGAATTTAGGAAATAATATATAAAGTTAGGGAATTTTTGTTCTTAGCTCGACATAGAGTAAAGTAAGATGATTCTGTAGACTCGTTAACTTTACAAAAATAGGTATATAGATTTGATAGATCGAAAGGTTATTAGACTTAGGAAAGCAAAGGCAATTGGAGAGGTAGCTTCCTTGATTTGGTTCTTCGGTGGGTGTGCGTAGGTTATGGTTTATTTCTATGTGATAGATAAACTCTAAATAGCGATTGATAGTATTGAGTGATTTGTAAAAGTCTCCTAGTGTACTTGATGTGTGGGTGTATATGTTTTGATGTGCGGTTGACCTAAATTATGAGACTGTTGAAGTTCTAATCAAACCTCCTATTAAAATGAAGCGAGGATAAAGAAGGGTGATGTGAAATAAAATAATGAGATAATTGGATCGAGACTGTCACATTACGACATGGTATTATTTGATCGATAAGTGTCACGTTCCGGACCGAATTATGGGATCGGACGAGTGTCATGTTCCGACACCAATAACATTGAAGGCAAGGAAATCTTGAAGTAACTTTATATACTTAATCTCAAAGAACTATTTTTCCAAATGAGTATGGGGGGTGTGGAGCATTGAGTCCTCATAGGTAGTGTTTGATGTTGTACCTATTTATGGTGTTGTTGTTCTCAATGTTCATGTGTTTGTTGCTTGCCACCATTTAAGTATTGTTGTAGTTGGAGTTTTATATTATTATCAATATATATTGATTCTATTTTGAGTTGACCAATGATAACTACTCAGTAGGTGTTCCTGGTACTGACCCCTACTTTATTTTTCTCTGTTCGTTTATGGAGTGCAAGCAAGTATACCATCGACTTCGACTGGCCCCTCAGCTCTAGCTAGTCTCCAGGACATAAGAGTTCAGGGTGAGCTAGTAGTTCTAGTCGTGCCGATTCTCTCATTCACGTTTTTGATGTCTTTTAAATTTGGACCAACGGACCATCTTTTTGCTTATGTTGTTTTCTTAAAAAAAAAAAAAACAATAGTTTTAGACTGGTAATTGAGGATAAATGGTCTGAGTATGACTTCCAAATTATGGAGGGCTAATAATGTTAAAAACTTAGAAGCTATTTAATTGGTAAATTAAAAGTGTTGGATCTTCCGCATTATTTTGTTAGTCATAGTTTGTTACGCTATTGGTAAAGTGTTGGGTTTAGTTGTGGGTTCGCTCACCTAGTAGGTTAAGTGTTAGGGGTGGCACTCACGACTCGTTATTAGGTCGTGTGAAATATCATTGAATAGATTTTTGACGTTGGAAATACAACGAAAAGGGAAGGCTCATGTTTTGAAGTTATTGTTTGACTATTGACGCAATTGGATTTCTAAAATCTTGCTAAGTGTATGAAATATGTGTATTTCCTTGGGATATATGTATGGGAGTAATGGAACTTGGTGATGGGTTGACTTGTCCACATTGATTAATTCTAATGATGAAAACAAAGGATAATGAAAGGAAATGTGATTAATTGTTTATGTGTGATGTGTTGAGAAAGGGTTTAAGGCTTGTTGAATCATTGTTCATGTTGTTGTGAATTGTGCAATGTTATGAAAATGGTCATAATCTCTTTATTTGTGTGAACATGTCATTTGCATTATTTTGAGACATAATTGTGACAAGTGTTATGTGCATAAATAAAGAATGAAAAATTAAAGAGGATGTACCATTTCGAGGTACGTATAGCGCGCCGCGATGGATACTATAGTTCGAGGGACATATCACGCGCCGTGATGGATACTATATTTTGAGGGACGTATCGCGCGCCACAATGGTTATTATTATCGAGGGTCGTGTCGTGCGCCGCGACAGATTCATGGACAGATATGTCCTCCATGGGTCTCAGACTGAGAGACAGGGGTGGTATGTATCAATAGGTCAGAGATTGCATCATTATACTTGACATTGCCATTCATGAATTGCCACATATTATCATTAGTGAGGCTTGATATTTGTGTTTGCTGATTTTGTGAATGCTTTCTTTTAAATTGGTGATGATGAATATTTGAGGTGTTTTGAGGATAAAATAATTGGGTAAAAAAAAAAAGGGGGATTATTGTTAAGGGGCCATGTTATTTATCAAAGTGTTGATTTGGAGGGATTGTAATTGTCCAAGTGTTGTTGTGAGGAGAAAACTAATCTTTTTAATGTTTGTTGTGAGGAACATGTCCTTTTCAATGGTGTTGTGGCTATGTGCTATATAAACTATGAGCTATTAGGTTGGGCATGATATTAGGAAGTTGTAGTTATGTAGGTTCGGTTGGGTGGTAGAAGTACCCGTCCTCATGCCCCTTATTTGTGTTTAGAGGTTACCCGCTGAGTACCGTGTGTTGGTACTACCCTTGCTTCTACTTATTTTTTGTAGGTTACTAGGCCCGGACTTTATGATATATATTTCTCTTAATTTCGAGGGATTCTTGGAATTTGTGAGGGTAATTGTTTGTCAGCTCAGACAGACCTTCTTACTCAAGTTATGATCTTGTTCTAATTTAGAAACAAGTTCCATTTGAGAAGTGAGTTTTTCTTTTAATTCAATTGTAATAATATAGAGACTGTACATGTGAAAAAAGGTTGTGGGGGTCCTTATATAATTTAAACGTTGTAGTAAATTTTCCATATTTTATTGTGTTGGTTGTATTTTAGGCTAACTTGTCTTTGTGGGATAAGACGAGTGTCTTCACGCCCATTTTTGGGTCGTGACAAACTTATCTAATTAGAGTTAGAAAGTCTTTAAGTTCGATCTTCAAATACTTAATGTGATTTAGCATGTGAATATAGAGTTATAAGTAAGTTTAAACTTAACTTATTAGACTTAGAAAATTGTTAAGTTTTCCAAATCAGTAATGTGATTTCGTTGGTGAATATAATGTTTGGAAATAAGTAAAATTTAACTAATCAGACTTAGAAAGTCTTTAAGTTCTCCAAATACTTAATGTGATTTAGTTGGTAAATACAGTGTTAGAAGAAAGTCAAAACATAACTAATTAGACTAAGAAAGTTGATAAATTTTCCTAATAAGTAATGTGATTTTTTCGGTGAATATTGTGTTTAGAAGTAAGTTAAAACTTAACTAATATGACTTAGAAATTCTTTAAGTTCTCCAAATACTTAATTTGATTAAGTTGGTGAATATAGTGTTAGAAGTTAGTTAAAACTTAACTAATTAGACGTACAAAGTTGTTAAGTTTATCAAATAAGTAATGTGATTTCGTTGATGAATATAGTATTTGGAAGTAAGTTAAAGCTTAACTAATAAGACCTACAAAGTCTTTAAGTTCTCCAAATAATAATGTGATTTAGTTAGTGAATATAGGGTTAGAAGTAACTTAAAACTTAACTAATTAGACATAGAAAGTTGTTAAGTTTTCCAAATAAGTAATGTTATTTCGTTTGTGAATATAGTGTTTGGAAGTAAATTAAAACTTAACTAACCAGACTTAGAAAGTCTTTAAGTTCTCCAAATACTTAATGTGATTTAGTTGGTGAATATAGTATTAGAAATAAGTTAAAACTTAACTAATTAGATTTAGAAAGTTTTTAAGTTTTCCAAACAAGTAATGTGATTTAGTTAGTGAATAGTGCTAGAAGTAAGTTAAAACTTAACTAAGTAGACTTAGAAAAATTGTTAAGTTCTTCAAATAAGTTAATATGAATAAATTGGGGAATATAGATATTCAATTAAGTTAAAACTTATCTAATTAGACTTAGAAAGTCTTTCAGTTCTCCAAATACTTAATGTAATTTAGTCGGTGAATATAGTGTTAGAAGTAAGTCAAAACATAACTAATTAGACTTAGAAAGTTGATAAATTTTCGTAATAAGTAATGTGATTTCTTCGGTGAATATTGTGTTTAGAAGTAAGTTAAAACTTAACTAATATGACATAGAAATTCTTTAAGTTTTCCAATACTATCTCAGACTTGATTAAGTGGTGCATTATAGTGTAGAAGTTAGTTATTCACACTTAACTAATTAGACTTGAAAGTTGTTAAGTGATTAAATAAGTAATGTGATTTTGTGATGAATATGTATTGGAAGTAAGGTTAAAGCTTAACTAATCATACCTAGAACGTCTTTAAGTTCCCCAATAATTAATGATTGATTTAGTTGTCCATATAGTGTTAGAGTAAGTTAAAACTTAACTAATAAGACATCAAGTTGTTAAGATTTCCAAATAGTAAATCTTTATTCGTTGGGAATATAGTGTTTGGAAGAGTAAATTAAACCTTAAACTAACCAGACAAGAAAGCCTTTAAGTTCTGCAAAATACTTAAGTAAACTCTATTGGTGAATATAGTTTAGACCTAAGTTAAAACTTAAACCTAATTAGATTAGAAAGTTTTTAACTTTTCCAAACAAGTAAGTAATGTGATATTTAGTTATAGGAATAGTGCTCGAAGTAAGTTAATTAACTACGTAGACTTAGAAAATTGTTAAGTTCATTCAAAATAAGTTAAATGAGATAAATTGGGACTATAGCTTTTCTAATTAAGTTAAAAACTATTCTAATTAGACATAGAAAGTCTTTCAGTTCACAAATAAGTTAATGTGATTAAGTTGATGAATATAGTGTTTTCGTTAAGTTAAAACTTAACTAATTAGCCTTAGAAAGTCTTTTAAGATCTTGAAATACTTTATGTGATTTAATTGCAAAATATAGTGTAAGAAGTAAGTTAAAACTTAACTTATTACACTTAGAAAGTTGTTAAGTTTTCAAAACAAGTAAGGTGATTTCGTTGGTGAATAGTGTTAGAAGTAAGTTAATACTTAACTAATTAGAGTTATAAAATTGTTATGTTTATCAAATAAGTATGTGATTTCGTTGGTGATATAGTATTTGGAAGTAAATTAAAGCTTAACTAATCAGACTTAGAACGTTTTAAATTTCTCCAAATAATCAATGTGATTTATTTAGTGAATATAGTGTTAGATGTAAATTAAACGTAACTAATTAGACATAGAAAATGGTTAAGTTTTCCAAATAAGTAATGTTATTTCTTTGGTGAATATAGTGTTTGGAAAGAAGTAAAAATTTAACTAATCAGACTTAGAAAGTCTTTAAGTTCTCCAAATACTTAATGTGATTTAGATGGTGAATATAGTGTTAGAAGTAAGTTAGAACTTAACTAATTAGACTTAGAAAGCTGATAAGTTTTCCAAGTAAGTAATGTGATTTCGTCGGTGAATACAGTGATTGGAAGTAAGTTAAACTTAACTAATCATACTTAAAAATTATTTAAGTTTTCCAAATACTTAATTTGATTTAGTTGGTGAATATACTGTTAGAAGTAAGTTAACTTACCTAATTAGACTTAGAAAGTTTTTAAGTTTATCAAATAAGTAATGTGATTTCGTTGGTGAATATAGTATTTGGAAGTAAGTTAAAGCTTAAATAATCAGACTTAGAAAGTCTTTAAGTTCTCCATATACTTAATGTGATTTAGTTAGTGAATATAATATTAGAAGTAAGTTAAAACATAACTAATTAGACATTGAAAGTTTTTAAGTTTTCCAAATGAGTAATGTTATTTCATTGCTGAGTATAGTGTTTGGAAGTAAGTTAAAACTTAACTAATCAGACTTAGAAAGTCTTTAAGTTCTCCAAATACTTCATGTGATTTATTTGGTGAATATAGTATTAGAAATAAGTATTAAAAACAATAACCTAATTAGACTTAGAAAGTTGTTAAGTTTTCAAACAAGTAATGTGATTTAGTTGTGAATCGTACTAGAGTAAGTTACAAAAACAACAAATCTTAACTAGTGACTTAGAAAACGGGTAAGTTCTTCAAGGTAAATATGATTTAATTGGGGAATATAGTTTTTGAATATAGTAAAACTTCATTAATCTAGACTTAGAAATTCTCTTTAAGTTCTTCAAATAAGTTAAGGATTAAGTTGATGAATATAGTGTTTTTATTAAGTGAAAACTAACAAAATTAGCCTTAGAAAGTCTTTAAGGTATTGAAATATTACATGATTTAGTTGCTAAATATAGTGTGGTAAGACCCTGTTTAGTTCGTGTGAGCAGCAGATTTATTTCGGAAAAAACTGGCTGAGTCGACGGATCCCACGCCGAAAACCGTCACGGCCACGACGGACCAGTCGTGGGGTTTCTCGTTCCAAAACATTAGAATCTAGAAATTGGTACTGAGATCGAATCTCTGAACATCACGACGGTGGTGGCAGGACGGACCGTCTCAGCATGAGGGCCGTCACAGACCTTGTAAAAATCTAGTCTCTGAACGAGTTGCACGGAAGCAGGCAGGATGGACCGTGCAGGGCACGACGGCCCGTCACAGAATGTTCGTATCCCAGGCTGGTGTCGGATTCTGTTAAAATTTTTAAGGGAGTTTTGGACTATTCCTACTATATTATAAAGGTTAATGGATTAATATAATAATTCAATTACCTTGGGGGTTAAGGATACAACCCTGAATAAAATAGTGGGTACTTTTTACCATCTTTGATACTTAATTATATGATTATGAGGGTAAAGAAAAGGGTTTTGAATAAGAAAAATAGAACAGAACAGAGAGAGAAGGGAGATCACGAACGAGGAGAAAGAGAAGAACAGAAGAGGACAGGAAAGAAAGACTTTGAGATTTGCTTGCTGATACACGAATTAGTCGGTGGAGGTAGGTTATGGTTTATGCTATTTCGTAGAAACTGCTTAATGCAATGATATGTATTGGGTAGTATGGTAAAACCCTTCAATATGGTTAATGTATGCTTGTATGGAATGTGATTATATAATTGTGTAGAAAATAGCATGATGAAGCTATTGAATCCTAAATCGTGAAAAACCCTAATCTACTTGTTAATGAGATTGATGATGATGCTTGGTATAAAAGAAGGCTTGATGAAATAAAGTGATGGAGAGTGGCGAAGGTGGTCCCGAACCGGACACGTCGATTAGGGGATCGGTTCACGAATGACACGTAGAATTAGGGGATCGAGTGTCACAACCGACACGTAGAATTAGGGGGATCGGGGTGTCCCAAAACACTGACCACATTAGAATTCGGGGGATGGGGCTGTCACGAAAACCGACACGTAGGAATTAGAGGGATTCGGGGTCACGAACGACACGTAGTATATGTAGCGGAGTGTCACGTTCGGCACTAGGATTAGAATAGGGATCGGGTGTCACGTTCGACACCAGGATAGTATGATGATGAGGATCGGAGTGTCACGTTCCGAACCAGGATCGTATGATGAGGATCAAGAGGGTCACGTTCCGCCACCAGGATAGAAAGGAATGAATCTTGAAGATGTTAATATTCTCAAATTATAAAAACCTATTTTCCCAAATGATATGGTATTGAGGCTTGAGTCCTCATGGGTGCAATTGCGTATTTTATTAATGATTACAGTACTGACTTGTTGCTACATAGTTGAGTCTATTGTAGTGATTTATTGATATTAACTTGGTGGTAGATTATATTTTCTATTCGAAGTTGCCGATGATACCTACTCGTATCGTGTTTTGTACGGCCCCTACTTCGTAATTGTTTTTATTCTGTTAGTGTTGCGTGTGTAGCAAACGTTACCATACATCGTCAAATCAACCCGCAACTCTAGCCCCGTCTATCACGTCGGGAATACGGTGTGAGCTAATGCTTTGCTGGACTGGGGAATCTTCTTCATGTTCTTGATGCCTTAAGGTCTGGACACTGGACAGCTTTTACTTATTTAGCTTCTTAGCTACTCTGTTAGATTAGTATTTTGAGGATTAGATGTTATGGTGGTGATGACTTCCAGATTTGGGATGAAAAGTATTAAATTTAGAAGTATTAATGATTTCGTCAATGAGTTTTAAGTCTTCCGCATTCTATATGTATTTTATGGTTGAAATGTTGGATTAGCATTGGTTGGTTGCTCAAAATAGGAGAGTAAACTGGTATCAGAGCATCTAGGTTGTTGATCTCATCACAAAAGAACAGTCTAGTAAGAGTTAGAAACGTAGGGGGACGCCTTTACTTTTCTTGAGGCTATAAGACTTCTTTAGGAAAATTCTATTCCTTCTTTCTTCGTTCTATTACTGGATCCACTCGAGTATATAGGTGATACAAATTGGTATCGGAGCGTCTTCACTCTATTTGAGATGGTATTAGAAACGAGACAACGACTACGTCAAACACAGCACCGGCGAGACGGTGCGTCTGAGCCAACTAATGGGGCTGTAGCTAGAGGAGGAAGGAAGGAAAAAACGGACAAGGGCCGTGGTAGAGGCGTGGAGGACGTCCCTAGAGGAAGAGGACAAGCACCTGCCCATCTGGTATAGGGCGGTTTACTCTCCACCGACTACGGAAGTAGTAAAGGGGTGAGGAAGGGGAAAACTGAGCAAGTGAACAGAATGAGGAAACTACCACCCCAAACCTACCCCAGAGATGATAAATCAGGGTCTTGCTTATCTTAGTGGGCTTTTGATCAAGGACAACACCTCCCAGTGTTTTTCTGCACCAAGCACCTTAGGTTCTTAGGAGTACCGACAGGCCGTCTGATGAGGCTCCCCCGCATGGATTGCATCATTGGAAATAGGCACGTTTCGCGTTTGACTAAGGGGGATAATGACCAAAGATCAGCATGAACTTTTCAGTAAGTTCTTGAAATTGAAACCTCTAGTCTTCAAGGGTGTGAATTAGAGGATGCCTATGTTTTCTGGTTGTTGAATGGTCATGAGCTACTACACAGATGGGTATAGTTTAGAACGGTTTGTGTTTGAGTTTGTGATATCAGTTTCAAGGGAAACGCCAAAATGTTGGTGGCCGGTCACATGTTGAGGGTCAACCAACAGAGGCACCACCCATTGCACTTGGGCTCATTTCTCTAGCTTGTTATGGTAGAAAGATATCCCCCGAACTCTGAGGGATAGGAAAAGGGCGGAGTTCTGAGCCTAGGCAAGCGGTTAGGATGTCGGTTACTGCATATGAGGCTACGTTTCGCGCATTATCCAGGTATGCCACCCCACTATGTTTCAGTCCACACGGAGCGGGGCACCATTTTGTGAAGGGGTTAAGGTCAGAATTGCGGGATTTCAGCCTTAAGGTAGCGGTACGCCATAATACTTTCAAGAAGTGGTAGACTTCGTGATGAGGTGGAAGGGGGGGTGAAGCCATTATGACTTCAACCATGATAGACATCAAATGGTTCGACAGGGAGTGAGGTTAAAGGTTATTACTCTAGAGGACAGGTTAGGCGGTCTACCTTAGTCCACCAATAAGTCTTCACTACATTATACTGTAGTGGCGGGTCCACTCAGACGGTCAAAACTTCTCGGAGGAGACATATGCTGACTCCAGGGAGTGTTATGGATGTGGGGAGACTGGACATATTAGGAGGAAAATTTTTGTCAAAAACAGAAGATAGACCCCAATAGCTAGAGGTAGAAGGTGGTCATGGTAGATGCCGTTATTCTGGAGAATGGAGTGGGAGTGGTAATGTGGTCACCAAAACGGCCGGGGTATAACGGGCTACTACTGGAGCCACTACAGCACAACATGGGAGGGGAACAGGCAGACAGGTGATAGGGCCATTGTTACGCTTTCCCTGGGCGGTAGAAGCGGAGACATCAAATGTTGTGATCAGGTAATCTTTTTGTTGTTGATTGCATGGCTCTATATGATTGATCAGCTCCAATTTCATATGTATCTTCCTAGTTTGATAATGGTCTTAATTTACATGTGAATTGCTTGACATGCCAGATTCGTGTTGTTTCTACTCCGGTGGGTGAGTCGTTGATAGTTGAAAAGGTATAAAGGTCTTGTCTGGTGACTTTTGTTGGGGCGGGCAATACTCATTAGCTTGGTCATCTTAGAAACATGGATTGCATTCGAATGTAATTCTGGGTTATGATTGGCTTTACTTACCAAATTTTTGCAATCTTAGATTGTAATGCTAAAATGAACGTTGGTCAAGCCTGCGGGACAGAATCCGGGGTGAGTATGGCGGGGTACTACACTTCCCACTGACAGTTCGTATCATTTCCTTTCTTCGTGCTAAGAAAATGGTTAGTAAAGGGTGTTTGTTTAGCAGTTCTTGGCACACCTCAGGATGATACTACCCAAGTAACCTTCGATTGCCAGTAGGGTTTTGGTAGTTTGTGAGTTTTGGATGTGATTCCATGCAGACCTTCATGGTTATGCCACCGACAGGGATATTGGGGAATATTGACTTTGCATGATTTGGAGCGGCGGTATGGGTACTTGGCCTATTTCATACCCCCTTAAAGAATGTATCCAGAAGAGGTAAGGGAGTTAGTTAAAAGCCCAACTTCAAGAATGTTAGGGAAAGGCTTTTTAGACGAGGCATCCCCTTGGGGGCTCCTGTTTGTTTGGAAGAAGGAAAGATGGAGTCTTCTGATGTGCCATAGATTACGGCACTAAATAAAGAAACTATTAAGAACAGGATCCTATTCCTCGCATTGATGATTTGTACCTCGATCAGTTACAAGGTCTTGGTCTTCTGCTAGTCGACTTGCAGGTCGGTTATCATCATTGCAAATCGGACAACATATGCTGCCAAAAGACGGCCTTTCGAACCGGTATGGGCATATGGAATTCATGGTAATGTCCTTTGGCATAACGAATGCCCACTTGCTTTTCATGAGCTTGATGAAACGGGATTTGTAAGCCATATCAGGATCTTTTTGTGATCGGTAATTATGGATGATATACTATATACTCCAAAGAGTAAGAAGGCACATGCGAGCATTTGACGACTTGTGTGGAATGTTTGAGGAGAGAAAAAAGCTTTATGCCAAATTATCCAAGTATGAGTTTTGGCTAGATTTCAGTTCTTTCTTGGGGCAGTGGTTCTAAGGCTGGGGTTGATGGTGGAGCCTCTCATTCTAAGATTGGAAACAGTGAGAAATTGGGTAAGACCTACTAATGGTCTGAAATAAGGAGCTTGTTGGGTTAGCCAGTAATACCGTCGCATTTGTAAGGATTTTTCTATCGCTTCCCAATGACGAACTTGAATAAGCAGAATGTGCCATTGGTATGGTGGATGAATGTGAGGGAAAGCTTTTCAAAAAACTCACGACCTTGCTGACTACTGCACCTATCCTTACCTTGCCAGTAGAGGGTGGAGTAGAGGGAAAGAAAATTCGGTGTATTGTGATGCATCCTATTCTGGTTTGGGTGCAGTGTAAGCAAGGAGAAGACCGTAATGCTTATGCTTCGAGACAATTAAAAGGTGGCATATGAACGTAATTATCGACCCACGATTGGGAGTTGGCCTGCAGTTAGTGTTTGCATTAAAGCAATGGAGACACTATCTATATGGGGTTAATGTGAAGTCTATATGGATCATCGGTAAGTACAATATATCTTTACTCAGAAAAGATTTGGAAAAGATTGAAGTTGAGAACGAGAGATGGATGGAACTACTAAAGGACTACGATATATTACCATCTTGTATCACCCAGGAAAAGGCTAATGTTATGGAGACGCTTAAGTAGAAAGCAGGGGCAGTGGTAGTTTAGCCCACTTACAACGTTTAGAGACGCCCATGGCTAGAGAGGTTCAGACTTAGTAATGACCTTTATGAGGTTTAGAAGTAAATGAGAAGGGGAGGGGATTGTTGGGAGTGTGGAAGCACGAGATCTTCTTTTATTGACCAGATCAAGGGGAAACGGTTTGATGATGAGGAAACTAAGCCGCAATTGGAATGGTGGTGCGAGGAGCGGCTACAGAAGCGATAATGGATGAGGAAGTGTTTTGAGAATTAAGGAAAGGGTATGTTTTCCCCGTGGTGTATTTGGATCCATCTCATTCGTACGAGGCTTATAGTTCCGGCTTTCTATACATCCTGGGCAACACAAGATGTACCGTGGACCAAAGCAAACCCTTTTTAGTCCGATAGAATGATGAAGCGCGACATTGTTGTGATTTGTTTCTAAATGTTCCAAATTGTCAGACAAGTAACGTATGAACACCAGAGAGGCACGGAGGAACACTTCAGAGAATGCCCATTCTGAAGGAGAAAAGTTGGAGGCGAATTGCAAGGGGACTTGTTGTGGTCTTCAAAGACATTGGGCTGAGTTTGATTCATGGGTAATTGTGGAAAGATAACATTGCTCATTTCATTACGGTTAAGGTGACTTATAATGTAGAGAAGTTTCGCAGACTCTACAACAGAACATTGTTCGGTTGCATTGGAGTAAGTTCCACTTTCCCTAATATCAGATAGAGGTATGTAGTTGACTTATATGTTTGGCGAACAATGGCAGCTGAAGTAAGGTACTAGGTTGGAACCTTAGTACTGATTTCACCCTAGACCGGGGTAGATGAGCGAACAATTCAGGGGTTGGAAGTTATGCTTCGCTGCATTGTGTGATAGAATTCGGTGGTCAATTGGGAATAACTCTTTACCCTTACGCAGAGTTTTATTTATCCAAACAATAGCTAGCACTCAAGTATGATATGTCTCCTTGAGAACAGCATTTTATGGGGAGGAGAGTAGGTCTCCCATTGGTTTGGTTTATGATCGAGGGAGCCTTTGGGTACTGACCTTTTGAAAGTTCAGTAGAGAAGGTGAAATCCTATCAACCAATAGCATTTAGCGGCTCAAAGTAGGAAATAGAGTATTGTAGAGGAAAAAGGGTAGGGACTTGGAGTTCATGGAGGGTGAGAAGTTTTGCTAAGGCTTTCACCCATGAAGGGTGTGATGGGTTTGGTAAAAGAGGGTAAGCTAAGCCGAGGTATATTGGCTATGTAAAAGTACTTAAGAGAGTAGGGGAGGTGGAATGAATTAGCCTTGACTCCAGGGCCGGAAGGAGTTGGCATGAGGCGAGGGGAAGGCAGCCCCTTACTCTTCTACCCCCTCTGCTTGTCTATACTGAAAAGATCAGGGGATGGAAAACACGACATCGTTCGTGCTGGACTCAGTTCTGCTTGATGAAAATGTGACTTATGAGGAGGGAGGATAATGTTGCCATTCTAGATAGAGAAATTCGTAAAGTTGAGAATAAGGGAGAACTGCATCCATCAAAGTTAAATGGAAGAATCGACAGTTGAAGACGTCCAATTGGGAGAAGGAGGCTGGATATGCAAGAAAGAGATCCCACATCTGTTTTACCGCTTAAGTATCCCCTTTTGCCCTTGTCTTTCGTCTATGATAGTTAGAGGACGATACGATGGGGTAAATGGTTATCATGTAATGACCTGGTTAGGCGTTTGAGCAGAGATTTATTCTGTAAAAACTGGCTGACTGTCACGGATTCAGACAGAACCGTCATGGGCACGACTGCCGTTAGTCGGGCTGGGAGTAGAGGGGAAAAAAAAAGTCGAAGAGGAGCTAAAGTGTCGGACGGAGAGCAAAGTATGAACGAAACGAAGGCACTGTGCTACCCGCCCGCGGTGGCAGGAGGACGTCTAAGGCATGAGGGCCGCCGTCAACAGACCTTGGTAAAAATTAGTCTCTGAAATCTGTGACGAAAGCAGCAGGACGGACGGCAGTGCAAGAGGCCCGTAAAAGACTGAGTAATCCAGGCTGGGTTGGCTTTCTGCGTAAATCTGTTTCGGGGGGTTTTTTGCCGACCATTCGCTTATACTTATAAAGTTAATGTATGACTATTGATAAGTCAATTATTGTGGGTTTTAAAGGAGACAACCTTCGGAATAAAGAGTGGGTAATTTTAAAATTTTTATACGTAATTATATGATAGATAGGGGATGTTTAAAATGAAAGGGTTTTGACTAGAAAAATAGAAAGAACAGAGAGAGAAGGGAGAATACGAAAGAGGGGAGAAAGAGAAGAACCGAAAAGGAAAGCAAAGACTTTGAAGATTAGCTTGCTTTTTTTAAGCAGAATTTTCGGTTTGGCGTAGGTTATGGTATGCTCTTCGTAGTAAACTCTTAATAGCGAATGCTATGTCTTGGGTAGTATTGTACAACCCTTCTATATGCTTCATTGTATCTTGTCTGAATGTGCTAATATGTGATAAAACTAAGCAAATGACGTTTGAAATCCTCAATCTGATGAAAAGCCTACTCTACCTGTTAATGGATTGATGATCTTGGTATAAAAGAAGGAGCTTGATGAAC
>JAKWJA010001788.1:0-19156 GCA_027704765.1 Solanum habrochaites | reverse complement strand
GTAGAGAGTTAGAGTTAAATCGCATAAAAATTAAACTTACCTATTAAATGTCATGATTACACTTTGGTGTATTGAAATATATTTTTTATTTGGGCGAACCATCATATGCTAGGGGACATAGATAATTTACATCATAAGCTTCTTTGTCATTTTGAACTAAAACTAAAAATCCAAGAAGGTTTCTAATCGCGTCTGAGAGACTCACCTCTCTCTGCGCCAGCCGAGCTGAAACAACGTTCGGCGCGGGCGCGGCCCGAATCCTGTCGCTCGTCATACTTCTGCGCTTGTGCCTGCCGTCCAAAGTACTTCCATGAAATATAATGCACTGTTCGGTGGACAACACACGACTTCTCTCACATCAAGTGCGTCATCGTTCCGCAGCGGTTCCTCTTCCAACCCTCCCTCTCAGCATGAATTTTTTACATTCGCCGTCGGGCTTTCTGACAACACCAACACGCGCGTTACATAAAAAAAGGTAAGCTATAAAATACATATGTATACCAATTTTTGACGATATTTGCTTAAGAAAAACATGTTGAAGAGGAATCATGGGTCGCCGGACGACAATGTCTGGCGACGCTTTCATCATGTCCCTAAACTTCCTCCTATTTTTATTGAAACAAAGATGGTGGTTGCATATGGGTTATTAATGAAATAATGGGTAGAAAAACTACAAAATAGTCTGAATCACAGTAACATGACAACTAAACATATGGTGAGAACCATACTAAGAAATTTCGTTGGATTTTTCTAAATTAACTTTATCCCATTAAAATGAAAGCAAATAGAAGTAACATATATTGAATTCTACAAATGACATAAAAGTGTTATATCTATCAAGCAATTAAAACAAAAATTTAAAAAAAACACATAAAAAATTAGTATTGCTTTCTCAAATTTTATTATAATATAAAAGAAAGAAAAAAACTACGTTGGCTGTGCGCTGGGGTGCGTGGACCCTGGATATCTATGATTTTATGCCACATGAAACTTTATTTAGCTTTCTGATTTTGTTGTTCAGGAGTTCAAAAGTTGCTTCAAAATAGAATACCAACGAGGATACAACTTCTAGGTAGATTTTTTCTAAAAATACTAGAGTAAAAATAGAATGAATTCAGATTATGGAAACTTCAAGGTGAGTAAAAAAGTAGAAAAAAATGAGAAAGTCAGTATTAAAGTAATTTTTACGCAGAATCACCGTCATTATATCATTATATTTAATACATACAATGTAACACAAGTGGGAGGGTAAAACCATCCAAACAGTGTTAAGACTCCATAGTAGCCATGCAGTATCACCAGTATACAGAGCATCTCTGTAAAAAAAATTCCTTAAATATCTGGCCGGTGTAGTGGTTGTAAAAAATTTGAAGTCGGCTATAACAATATTACCGTTTGCCAAAACGATCAATGGTTGGTCTGTCACAACGCGACCAAATTACGTTTGAATCTTTGCTATGGATGCTCCCGACTTCTGAATCCATTCTTCTCATATCGTTGAATGTCCCCTGGCAGAACTGTGGGTCTTTAATATGTATGGCTAAGCCTTCAGAAGTGCGATGCACCTCGTACCTACGTTGGTTGAGAAAGGCTGGCCAAGTAGAATAGGCCTAAGACACTCCGGATTTCGTCTTAGATCAGAACATCTGATAAATAGTACTATCTGGCCAGATCAGTCGTCAGTCTCATGGACTCCCATTCGGGTTTACTAAGCGGTACAAAATGAAAACTAGATGAAGAGTCTCCTTTCTATGTCCGAGTAAGAGAGTCATCTGCCAAGAACAGGTGAGTTAAGGCAATCAAATGCTGCTGATGATAGGATTTATTTGTTCAATGAAGCAACACAGTTAAGCGTACAAAGGCTGAATAATGTTGTGCCATCATTTCAGAAAAGGGGAATTTTTCTGAGGGCTAGAGTATGCTGCTGATATGTTTTGTGGGAATGGGCCAAGTTCAGACCTGTTTCCATTGGTGGGGGCTAAGTTTTGAAATGTAAAGGATGCTTTATGAAATAAATCAACGTAAAAGAGGTAATTAAAATCAATAGTTTTGTATCTAATTAAGGAAAATTACATTACAAAGGACTTTAATTTCGAAGTCAAGGCGCAAGAGAGGTCCGTGAACACAAGAAGAAAATCCAATTACGTAGAAAGGATTCCTGCATGGAAAAAGTTAGCTTAATAAGATTTACGGCCATCTGCTTTTGGTTATCTAATTAAGGGCCAAAATTTGTGAAAAGTTGTTTATTAAAGAGTCGAGAGGATGAAGGAGGTCCTCAGTAGACAGGATTTCACTTAACATGTTCTTTGCGGTGGGGGGGAATGGGGGGGGGGGGGGAGCAGATGATAAGTAAACGATTCCAACTTGTTTAAGAAAAATATCTTGAGCTACATAGTTTAAGAGAACGAAGGATAGTTGCGGCGAGACAAGTTTTGAGTTGAACTAATAGTTCCACAAGCAAAATAGGAGTCCTACATGAATGTAGGAGTTAATCTAGTTGAAGGTAGGTTTATAGATCGAAGTCCAATTCTAATAATGATGGCGTAATTTTTTCAGCTTGAATAAAAGAGAAACTCACAAATCGCTATCATAGAAATGTTTTTGAAATAAGTTTTTGATATTAACTGGAGTGTTGCGAGTTAAGTGAGAAGTTGTAAGAATTGTAATTCAAAAGTCTTTGTTTCACAATCTAGTTTTGTGAGTAGGGGTTTTTCGACAAGTTTTGTAGAGTCTTTGAAGAACATTAAGCAGATATCGTGTGGTTTGTGTCTTTGTGTTAGCTGATTAGAGTATTGATTTCTTGAGCTACGGGAATTGAGAGTTTATAATGTTCTAGGTTCCTAATTTTTTGGTAATTGTTGTATTGTTTGAAGATTTGTAACGTAATACACAGTGTTTGTCGAATTGATTATCGTTTAGATTCAAACATACAGAAACACTTGTCTGTACGTGTTCGCTTAGTAATTAGGAGGGTATAATTTCTACATTGGAGTTTGGCAAAATACACTGTGATTTGATGGCCTAAATATTAATAGTTTTAAAGGCTATTTAAGATTGGAATTTGGTAAAATCATTTGTGATTTGAGTTAGCTGATGGCCTTACAGACACATTCTAAATGTTCCAAGAGTGTTAAGAGAGGAAGTATTTGTATCTCTTATAGTGCCGTGGTTCCGTAACTACTCACCTGCACATTTGAGCTGATCCCTCCTTCCTACAGAATTTTTATAAAACAAATCAATTTTATATTATAAAATGTTCTCAAAGACAAGATATTTGTATAACTTATTGCGGTGTGTTTCTTTAGTAATTTACCATCCTAGCACTGTAAATGTTGTCGACGAGGTTGTTGTTTGACACGATAGAATTCTGTGAGTAATTAGTTGCCGCTAGACTTGCAACTTGTTGTTGTGCTCGTAGTTGTAGTAGTATTTGTTGTACTTGGTACGGCTGAAGCCTATGTTGTTGTTGTTGCTCTTGTGGTACTTGAAGTCCTACAACTGCGCATCCTTGTAATGATTGCCCCCTTGCCAATATTAGGTGCAATGTAAGTTGCTCAGTAGTCAATAAGTGCCCCATTGGGTTTGATGGGTGTTTGAAAAGAGAGTCATAGTATTTGTAATGTTTCATATTGTGGGTTGAGGGATTAATCCAAGAGTAGTTCAACTCTACAGATAACTTATATTATATAAGTATTGATATATTAATTACGTTGCTCCAAGAGGTTAGAAATAGTTGTAAGGGTGGTGATTTGGCGGATATATAGAGTGAGATCAACAGACCAAATGATACCCTATTGTTATCTAATTTTTATATGATTGCTTTGTTTAAGGTAGGTTTTGTAGCTACTACGGGATATTAGTCAATACAGGAACATTTGAGCAGCCTTCTAAAACCTAGGTTGACTCAAATCCGAATTAAAACAACCAGAAGTTGAGCTAAGATTACTTTAACAACAATCCCTATGGAGGTGAAAGGATTACCTTGAAGATCTGTGACCTAGTTTAGTGTGAAAAAAGATGTCACAAAAATTAATATATAGTATAACATATATACCTGATGTTTAAAAAAAACCTGGGTCTGCCTGTTCACACAGCGTTGCAATGGCGGTGATTACATTTTATTGGCACTCATGAATCAAGGGTTACTAGACCATCGGCATACATGATAACTGAAGACCAGTTAGGATGGCCGAATCCTTTTGGAAATCAATTGTAAAGGAGGGTGACACAGGTATCCCATGTACTTTTAAAGGAAAAGCTGGGAACCCTTTGCAAATCGTTATTTAACGTGGGTTCAACGGCCAGAATCCATTCTAATAGCTCAGTAATCCCTAGATGTTCATCTTTGTTGATGTCGAACTTGTTAAAAATTATCTTCATCATCTCCTCTTTGCTCTTGCTGCTATTAGCAGGATCCACATCCACCATCTTTTCCTTTGACAAACTTGTTAACACTAGTAGCTATATGACTTGAAACTTTATGTAACGTGTATGCGTTGTTCAGTTTTTAGGGCTATATATAATAGTTGAAGATGAAACTGGGGAAGAAAAGGGGCATATTATATTTTTTTTTAAATTTCATAATTATAATGGAGAAAGATTTCATGTTTCAGTCAAACAAATATTTAATTTAGGCACTAAGGGTGTGGTTGGTACGAAGGAAAATATTTTCCGAAAAATGTTTTTCAATTTTCTCATGGTTGGGTTAAATGTTTTTCAAATCAATTCATTTTTCTCAAATTTAAAAAAAATGACTGCCCTTCAAAATTTAAGAAAAATATTTTTCAAAACTCTCTTTCAACTTCAAATTCTATTTTTTTTTTTAATAAATCATAAATTATTTTGTCCTTACCCTCAAACCATCCCCAATCACTAAAAACCCCCACCCCACTCCCCAAAAAATTAAATCAAAACTAAATTAAAAAATATATATTTTTTACTCAATTTTACCCCCCACCAAAAAAATAATCATTACAAGTTTTTTTGTAAAGAAATAATTTCACTTTCAATTTTTTATTTGGCTTACCTTCCTCCCCTCCCTTCCCCAAGCCGACCCCTCCGCCCCCCCGCCCACCCCCATCCTCTCTCCCCCATTTTCCCCCGCTTAACGGCGACCCACCGCCCTAAAAAAAACTTCAGTTTGTTTTTTCCTAAAAAATTCACTTCAAATTTTTATTTTTGGCATCCCACCCTCAACTTTACCCCCTCCCCCCCATCCAAAAAAAAATTCTACGTCAAAATTTATTTTTTTCATAAATCAAACACTAGAAAAATATTTTCTACTCATCAACCAAAAAAGAGAAAATATGTCAAAATTCACTTGTTTTATCGAAAAACATTTTTCTTCATACCAAACATACCCTTAATAGTCGTATTTGTATTAAAGTAAATATGGAGATGTTAAGTATTCCTTCTGTACAAATACTTGTCCATTATTGACTTTTCATACTTCTTAAGAAACTATAAATAAAAGGATAATTTTACAATATAACCATTTGAATATAATAAGTACAATCTCTAGTAATATGTAATAGAGAAATGCCTATAATTAATGATAAGAGTAAATTAGGAATTAAGTGTAAAATCATCCATTGATTTCATAAAGTGGACAAATATTGTTGGACATCCCAAATAGTATAGTGGACAACTTTTATTGGACGGAGAGGATACTATTTAAATTTTGTACTCATGTCCAAATCAATTGAAAGTTGTTTGTTTGTGTGTTCTTATCCAATCCTATGCTTATTCATTGCCTGTTTATCCAATCGTATGCTTATTCAACTGTAAGTTTATTTCAATAAAATTTGTAATGAATATTTCCAATATAGAGTATTTTTAGCATTCCTCCTTTAATGTTATTTAATAGATAATGTTTTAGTAAATCATGAGTTGAACAAAACCAAGGTAAGTGTTCTTTCTTACTCCTTTTCAAGCTTAAGTGTCGTTTAGCATTTCAACTCACATACTCGTACATTAAATGTATAGCTGCCGGCCTGCATCGTATCATGAGGTAGACGCAGGTAATGGGGATCGACATCAAGCACACCGTTGATCCAGCTGACCACCAAATAGTCAGTTGGTGAGCCTCCTTGCATCCGGAGGACATCTTTTATTTCTTTCTAGTTAGTTCAATAGAATGTTTGTGGGTTTTTCTCACATTATCTCAGTTGTTTATAGGCTTCAGTAGACAGTCATTTCATAATCTTTACCTTTTATTTTCTTAAAGACTTTGGAGTGGCCATTTTGGTCCATTTAAATGTTTAAACCTTTAAAAACATTCCCAACTATTTTGTTATGCAGTTGAGATAAGTTCTTTTATAATTATAGGTATAATTGTTGTCTTCCGCTAAGTTAAGTAAGTCAGGCCAACGGTTCGCTTGACGCCAACAATGGTCACCGAGTGCCAGTCCCGCCTAGGGTGTAGGCTCGGGGTGTGACACCACTGTTGAATTCTTCTCATCATTGTAATTATTATGGACTTTGAGATCAAGAAGTACTCAAATAGAGGGTAATTTTGTGTCTTCAATTGAGAATCTTCCATAAATTTTTCTTTCATCTTTCGTTTGTTTGTGATACTTCATGAGATTCTTATGTGTCGAACGATATGCCCTAGAAACTTTCCGAAAACGATGAATTTTTCAATCGCAAAGCCTCCATTTCCCCAACTATACTGATACTTATATTCTTGAAGATATACGAGATAGAAATGAGAGAATTGAATTAATTAAATATACAATATTGAAAAATACAAAATTCTTCAAATTGCCAAAAGTATTTTTCTGTTGATGAACAAAAACAAATCTTCAAATATGGAAATTATTAATGTATGGTGTTCCAGATGTCACAAAATTTAAGCAACCAATCATAGTTCCTAGTAAGGATCATATCAACTTGCCAGAAAATCTAATTCATCAATTATTATAAAAGTGGTAAGATGAAGTCGAAAACATATTAACCGAAGTAACTAGGCAAATTAAATAATTCATGAGCCCCAAAATAAATGATAATGAATACAGAAAAATTAAGAAATAATTAAGAAATCATGGTGTCTTATAATTTATGGTAAGATGAGGTGGTTTAGGAAAAATTTAATAATTAATTCTGCGTACCTAATGTCGTAGTAATATTGGATAATTTAATAATTACACTCTGTTTGGATCATTGTTACCCATTGTATTGTATTGTATCATTATCATACCTACGGTGTTTGTTTTGATGTTACTTCAAATGAATTGTATTATGTTGTTAAATTTCGTTGTTACATAAAAATGAAAACCTCCATTTTATGAAACAACCGATTTGGTGTGTTTTCGTTGTTACTTAATTTCTTTCTCCAATTATATCCTCACATAATATTTTGTAACATTGTTTTATCCTTTACCCTATATTATTTAATTCTAGTTATCAAACCTCTTTCCCTGGAATAACTATGGTTATTTAAAAATCTTAATTACAAAACCAATATGAACACATCAACCAATACTAAAATGTTTTAAACAAAACAAACAATACAATCTAACCAAATTTATCTACCATACTGACGATACACTTAGAGGACAATACTGTCCCCCCCCGAATCCTACCACTAGACGTTTCGACAACCGTAAGACCATTGCTAGCCTCGAGAAGACCACTTTACGTGCTTACTTAACTTACTGACTATAACTTCGATAAAACAATGTTAGTTAATAACTGCAAGAATAATAAGTTGGTCAAAATGGCACTTAAGTCTCATAACAAAATATCTGCAATACAAAGATGAGAGACTTAAAACTAACTGTGTGACTATCTATGAAGCCTCTATAATACTAAGATGGATGTTGGAACAGACTCCACAACATCCTATAAAAGAAAAACTAAATCTGAAATAAAGTGTCCTCCGAGATACAAGGAGGCTCACACTGACAGTGAGTGCTCAACTAAACCAACGAGGCGCTGGATGATGTTGATCCTTGTTACCTGCGTCTGTATCATAAGACGATGCAGGCTAACTGGAATCAATACATTGAATGTACTAGTATACGAGTTTGAATGCTATCAACAACTTAAGCTTGAAAAAGAGTAAGAAAGAACACTTACCTTGACTCTGCTCAACTCATGAATAACTTGACTTAATATAAAGCAATAAGACAGATGCACTATATAAAATCTTGTAAAATAATGAAAACACTAGTTCGTTAAAGAAATGAGTAATAACAAACTCAATTTTACTCATATATGAAGTAATATAGTTTCTGTGGGAGATTCTCTAACCGACATCCATCACTATGACCTAAGTGATTGACTACCTCTTTACCTCATGTTGTCAGAGTACCGTCCTATCGACCTCCGTCAATATAGAACCTGAACTACTAAGTGGATCCACTAGTCTATGCTAAAAAGCACTAAAGGAATCATTTAAAAAGTATGACCCTTCTTCTATCCATGTTGGCTACATGGTTTATGGAGGCTTGAGTTAATATGAACTTGCGTCCCCATATAGGTGCTCAATACTACTCCAAAAAATACTTAGCTCATATGTTTTTAAAACAACTTCTTCTCTAGTTTGATGTAATTGCTCAAACTTAGCTTTAAAAGCTCTCTTCAAAATCATAGTTTCATCTTTACTAAAACTAGCCAAAGGCTCTGTTGGAAGTCTCAACTTCCTTTCTTTCTCAAAATGTGAAAACATTTGTACTCTTAGGGAATACTTAGTTCCCTTATAACTTTTGAGAAATGAACTCAACTCTTTACTCCTTGCTTAACTTGCAACTTAACTCTTGAGGAATACTTAGTTCCCTTATAACTTTTGAGAAATGAACTCAACTCTTTACTCTTTGCTTAGCTTGCAACTTGAGCCTTAAAACAAAGTTAAAACGTTTGTTAAAGATTCTTGAAAACTTTAAGAACTTGTTATGACTTAAACTTAAATTTTGGACTTGACTCTTAACTTTCCTTGAATTGGATTATGGATTCAAGGTTCATGATCTCATGTTTATGGATGATTTCATAATGTTTAGATGTTCCTTAGAGTGTTGGAATCAACTAACAAATATGGGTACATCACTTAGGAACTAGTACGAAAAGGTGGTGAAATAATGGGGTGAACTGGCGTCCTTGGCGCTCTGAGAGTGTGGCACCAGGCCCCTAACTTTAGAGGCCAGGTTGGGTCGCTCATGCTGGCGTGGCGCCCCAAGTCCCTACGGACAGAGATTGTCCTGCGGGGCTATGGCTGGTGCGGCACCTCAAGGCCCTACGGACATTCGTTCTCGACTTTACTCCTCCGTTTTTCATCCCTAAACCCTCTAAAAACTTACTGTTCTGTCCCCTTCCCCCCAACACTTTAGGATCATTTTACCCTAAATACCCAATATTTTAAAATCAAAAGACAACCAAAAAACAACTAATCAATCCACACAGACATTCAACACTCAACAAACAATAATTCCAACATTTCTTCCAGAACTCACTTTTTATCATTCAAACCAACCTAAAAGTCAATTAATTAAAACAAGTTTGATGTGTGGGTAACGACCTAACACTAAAAGATTTAAGATATCTTCATATAGGGATCACCCTAGACGAATTCCGCTCGTCAAAGTTGACGTTTTTTGGTATTCTTCTTTTATGTCCTCCCTTTTCTTTTCTCTTTCTTCTTCTTCTCCAGACCTAGCCATAAATCTAACTTTTGCAAAGTGGGGATCTAAGACTTTTTTTTTACCCCATAATCCTAAAATTGAAATAGGAATTAAGGTGACAATACTAGTTTGGTTTGGCCCTTTTTTGCCTAAATTCGATTGGCACTTTCGTCAATCCAACAACCCACCCAACTTTCGAAGGCCATAGTCACCTTCGACAATATACAGAAATATGAAAAGTCGGCGGCGTTGAAAATATAATTCCAAGATATTTCCACCCATATTCAGAAGCACCTTTAACTCATCCTGATATAGGAGTTATGACTGTTTGAAAATGACCAAAATTCACTTTTTTAACTTAGAAATATTTTCCATATTTTCCCTTTTCTTTCCAAAAGGATTATTTTTAGTTTCTTAGCTTATTCGTAGTTATTTCAAGTTGCGAGATGTTAAAAATATGATAAAGTACGTGATGAAACAATGGGTAACAGTGATCTAAAGAGAGTGTTAAGGAGACCTAAAATATATGGTAAAAGAAAATATATTTCAAAAATTAAGAAATTCAAAAAGTACATGGTAAGAGAAAAATCATTGGGTAAAAGTTCAAAGATTTTGCAACCGACTTTAATTGTAGGTTCTTTGCACTTATATCACGTGCGTACTTTAGGAGGTGAAGGGATCCGATACGTATGGTTATCTCTTAGGGTAACTTAAATTAATATAATCACATTTTATAATAACTAGTTTATTTAGGATATGTTAATAGGAATTGTTCAGAATACTATGAACTATAAGTTTAGCCATCATGGGGCCTCTCAACCCGCCGCCCCCACCCCCCCCCCCAATTCAGCCTAAACCCAAAGCAATATAGTATACCTTTAAAGAATAAGCATAATATCATAAATTCATAGGTCCTCATAGCATATATATGTAGATGTAACGATCTGATAAAAAACCTAGAAATGTAACCAAAAAGTGAACTGAGACATACAACTATATAAAGGAACCAATACTGGACCTGGTGTCATTGGTACAAAGCTATATATATCAAGTCCATTTGAAACAAGATAGAAAAGTATAAACATGTATAAAATAAGGAACACAAAAGTCTCCGGACACTAAGAGCTCACCACGATCCAAATTAACAACGGCCATGGGAGATCTGAATCTAGGATGAGCAGGTGCATCTCCTCCCATGCTTAGAGAACTGATTATCGAAGCACCAGTTTTGCGTCTAAGTATAGCGACATTGTAAGTACTTCATATACATTACCTCAAGAGCCACAGTTGGTTCTAACAAGTTCTTGTCACACCCCAAACATGGACGTGATGGAACCTATTCTTTTAACCAAGACAAGTCAGCCTCAACCAAACAAAAATGAAAGAAAAATGGGAAACACTAAAGATAAGAACAAGATAAAGCGGAAGAACTTATTCTCTAAGACTACATCCCATCCCCAAAATTGGTTGTTACATGTACACTACTATTACATAGTGTAAATAATTAAGAAATAATACAATTTCCCCTCAACATTTTCTCGCAACATGACAAGTTAAGAAAAGGAAAAAAAGGGCCACTGAATGAAAAGCAACTATCACTTCAAGTCCTTGACTAATCTCGAGATCAATAGAAGGCGAAGCTATCACAAGGGGTCCCAATTAAAACCTATACAATGTAATACCAATGGTGAGTAATCCAAAAAAATGGTACCCAACAATAAACTTATGAGCTAACAACTAGTAGACTGTAATATATCCTTACTGTCAAACAACCTCCTCAACTACAACCTGCACAGAGATTAGGTAGCCCCACCTAAGCAAAATCAACGACTCACAGACACATATTCAAAGTTCAAGCTTCACAAATAAAAAATCTATTAAGTCAAATGAGTCTATATCATTGACGATTAACTCAGTCACACATAACACACACATATCAATTTCAATTCACAAATAAGTAACACATATAAGCATTAAGTGTATCAAGTCATAATGATCATCACTAGCCGAAACTATTTGCCATCGACTTTATAAAACTAGCAGGAAAAGACCTCGACATTGGAAACACTCACATGCAACGACCTTGACATATTAACACTCGCCGGCAAAGACCTCGACATTATAAACACTCCTCAGTAAAGATATCATCACAATAACACTCACCAACAAATACCACGACATAAAAACATTCATCACACGTCTCATCATTGTGTTCAATGATCAAAGCACATAACGCATATTCACAACCGCACATATAAACAATTCAACAAACATTTCAGTCACATTCATGCTTTCAAGCATTTTATAAATCAATAAGGGTTACATTAAGGCAATTCACATCATCATGTTCAACACATAGCCTTCTCCATTTCAATCCCTCTTTATTTATTTAGATATATCAAGTGGACAATTTAAACCCTTTACCTCATTCCCATTACTCCCCACACAATCAACAAAGGAAGTATACAAATTCAAACAAGAATACAAGATTTAGGAAGTCACTTGGCCTAAATCAATCAAAAATCACTCTAGTAGTTTATTCTTCCCCTTCCGAACCACTTCCGAAGCCACATAATCTATAATATACATTTATTTCAATAACTTCTGAAATCACATACAATATCAATATTTCTTGAAAGGTTATTAATTTAAACACAAAACCACAACTCAAATTAAAGGTTTGACCTATGGAAAAACATACTTTTTGAAAATATTACTACTCACGGTTTAAGGGATCTCATAGGGAACTAATGGTCAGATAGAACTTGAAAATCAGTTCATCAACAACTTTATTAGCTATGCACTCCAACTTAGTTTTTTTCATTGAAACCTCATTATTTACCAATCAAAACCTCATATTTTGCTGTTAAAACTACCTAATGAATCAAGAATTTCTAAGAAAATAATATCAGCATGGTCATGGAGGTCCAGAATTTTTTACCGAGAAAATTTAACTTAATAAAAGGGTCAAATACTGAAAAGTCAACGAATATAATGTTAATGTATAAACTATCACGATTCTCTATGTGTCATAACTAGAGGATGCTCACCTAAAGAATTGATTAGATATAATAAAGAACTATTGGTTTTTATTTTGGTCAAATGAAAATTAGTCAGTCGCTATTCTATTCCTATATAAGTACTTGAAAGTACAACTGAAAGTGCGCCAAATCCTAAGAATTTAAAAACTGTCTTCATAGATGTATAACATGAGTCTTTTATTTCTCTGAGTAATTCTTATAAAGAGATATCATAAGAATATATTTCTTTTTTGAGAAAAAGAGTAAACAACCCTCGGGGAGTGGCCTTTATAGTATAAGACTCATGGAGTACTGAAGGAGTCACTTATTGTTATTTGGACAAGTAAAAAGCACTAAGTAGGCACACTTTTGATGTTGACAAATCACAATCAAGTTATACATTGTGACAATTAAAACAAAATTAAGTTAATTTGTATGACTTCCTAATGGAGTGTTATACAACAACAATAATATTACCAGTGTAATCTCAAAAGCAGAGTCGGGAGAGGGTGATGTGTACACAGTCTTACCCATACATTGTGAAGGTAGAAAAGTCGTTATTCGATTCTTGTGTGCGAAGGAAAGATGGTGACACAATGGGGTTGATGAGAGATGGATTTGATTACTCTTCTTGCAGATATGATCAACATATATTATGGTTTATTTGTTAGGACCGGAAATAAGAAGGTGGAATGCGGATCTAGCAATGAAGCCTCGAAAGGCAACGAGTAAGAAGAAAACAAGAAATATAAATACCCAAAGACACAAATATGTAAACGTGGTTCGGGTCAATCGACTATGCCACAAAGGAGTTAGGAATCCACTATAAATTGATAGTACAAAATACAGAGAGAAACAACCTCAACCAAATTCCCTCTGAATACTTGTGAGGTTCACACAAGTGATAACCTATCAAGCTTTGACCCATAAATTTCTCCCCCTAAACAAAACTCTCAAAGCCCTTAAGACTACATTGTGAATGCTGATTAAGTTAGAGGACATGCCTCTATTTCCTAAGTCCTAAACCTTTTTTTCCTACAATAAAAGGATTAGTCAATCCAAAACTTTTCCTACAAGAAAAACCATTTATGGTAAAAATTTGGGCCAATAAACCCAACAAAATCTCCCCCTTGGCTGAATTTTCTGACAAAATAAATTTGTCCGGCCTTCTTCACTTAATCTTCAACAACTTGCTTCTCCTCCTCCATCATCTCCTTGCAAAATTTAATGTCGCAACACGAAAACCTCTCTGAAATAATTTCTTTCTCCACAAAGCTTCAATACGGTTAAAAAATGTTGCGGCTATAACTACACCTATCAAATGATCACTCCTTCAACCTGGTGTCATCATCGTTGATCGACCACTAAATAAACCTGACTCCACATTGAGATCTGGCTCTGATACCACTGTTAGGAATCGGAAATAAGAAGGTTATTGCGGAAACTAGCGCAAATAAAACCTCAAAAGACAAATGATTTAAGAAGACGACGAAAATATACCAAAAACAAAAGATTAAATGTGTTCCGTCAATCGCCCCTACGTCCAAAAGGAATGAGTCAATCCACTATAAATATGAAGTACAAAATACGAGGTAAAACAACCTCAACCAAATTTCACTTAGAATACATGTGAGGTTCACACAAAGTGATAACGTATCAGCTTGTTACCCACCAATTCTCCGCTCTAAACAAAACTCTCAAGCAGCCCTTAAGACTACAACATGTGAATGCTGATTAAATTAGAAGGAACATTCCTCTATTTAATAGAGTCCTAAACCTTTTCCTACAAGAAAGGATTAGTCAATACAAAACCTTTTCCTAAAGAAAAAATCTTTATGGTAATAAAGCATGGCAATAAAACCCAACAGACAAAACAGTGGTCATCATGTTTAACTGTTGTCTTGTGACAACCTCTTCCTAAATTGGTTTTACTTAGCGTAAACAGGATTGATGAACACACCTCGTTGAAACCAATTATTTGACCCTCGTCGGTATAAATTAATTATCGAGCTTCCTAATTTCCAAATAAATTTAAATTAATAGTTTTTATAATAAATTTTACGAATATAATTATATAATGCTGAACTTTATGTTACGTCGGTGTACTTTTAGCATAACTTTAAGTAAATCTATATGTTAACATAGTTATTTATATATATTAGTATATGTCAGGATTAATCCAAAACGCATCTCAAATATTTTAATTTTAGTAGGCATCTTATCTTATATTTTAAATATATTATACTTTGAAGCATTTATTTATAAATTATTACTAAAAAAAGGGGTGAGCTCGTTGATTAATTAATACAAATTCATTTTTTATTTAAGGTGTAGACATTTTTATTTTATTAGCTAAAAGTGGTCAGCTTTTAAATCCAGCCCAACTCCCTTTTATCCCCTTTCTTTTCAGACTTAAGACCCAATTCTTTTCCTAAACGAGCCCACCCAACTTAAATGGCCAATTTTAATTCATTTTGGGCCACCATCCACAACCCAATATCATTTTCCCCCTGATTCAGCCCACTTCTCGTACCCAAATCCCCTTTTCCCCTTAATTCTCAACCCATTTAATTCCCAGGCGGCCCAAACCCTGACCCGTTACCCGACCCGACCTCCCCTTCTTCCCTCTTCCCCTTTCCTTCGTCCAAATTCCCCAGCAAAAGAAACAGAAAACGCCAAATTCCCCAGAAATAGCGAAAAGCATCCACTAACATGCCCAGCAAAACCCTCGTCTCCTCCCAGATCTTCCCTCTCCTCTCCCTCCCCCTCCAGTCGTGCGTGAACGAACAAAGTGCAACGGACCCCTGCAGCTGTCAAGCTCGTCCAGTCCCTGTTCTCAAGAACGACGCGCAATTGCGTCCTTGGCATCGTAGGATCGATCCACGGTCGTTTGCCAAGGACGAAGGAACTCATCTCCACTCCTCCACATACCCCGTTCCGTTCGATTTTGGTCCACATTTAGAGGCGATTTTTTTTTTGAATTTCAAAATTCTAAATGAGCTCCCGCCTTTCCTTTGAAACCCTAACGATTGTCTCTAATAAACCCCAAACCAAACCCCCCCTTATCTTAGCGTCGGGGGTTCGGCAATTTTGGTTAAAATTTTTTCAGAGAGGGACGATTTGGGTAGATTGTTTGGTTAGAAATTTTGGGTTGGGAATGTCTTTCTTTCTGTTTTGAAATTCTGTGTTGTCTGTGTCTTCTGAGAAATTAAGGGATTTTTCATTGAAAGTTTAGGTTGGAGGTTTTTGAGTTGGAAAAATTTTGGTGAGCATTTTTGGTTGAAATTTTCGGAAAAAAGAAGAAGAAGCAAGCTGTTCTGTTTGTCGCGGTTAGAAGGAACGGGGGTTGGGGAATTTTTCAGAGTTGAAAATCGTTAGAAAACTTGGAGAGTCTATCACTGAGGGGTATAAAATTTATTGTTGAAAATATTCTGGTTCTCTTCTGTTGGCTGCTGGAAAACGGACAATCGAGAGTTTCTCATAGCGGTTTGAATAAGAAGGAACCACTTCGTCGAGAGTCAGTGCGACGTTCTAGTTCAAACGTGCGAGGCGGAGGTGTATTTTTGTTTTGGTGGAAGCCGTTGTTACACTGTTCGTAACGTCTTCAGTCGCTGCCCCGAAGGAGGTATATCTTCCATCCTAATCATTCTCTTTATAGATTTAAATGGCTGTTTCTTGTTGCTATAAGAGATGAGAGATTGCACCTTGTTATTTGCTTGAATCTGTAGTATGTCCTGCATTATGGTTTCGTTGCAGCGATTATTGGTTTGTTCTGTTTCGTTTTGTGTTCCGTGGCTGTTGGAGAAGTTTACTCTACCTTCTGAACTTGTTGAGTTGTATTATATGGGAGTTTTCGGCATCTGTCTCTTGGTCTTATGCGTGTTCATTCAGCTTCTTTAGTGTGTAATCAGCTTTGTCGTTGCGAAGTTCGTTTCGTGAGTTATGGTGTTTGGGTTTCGGTAATTGTTTTTCGCGAAAAAAAACATGGGTTTATATTTCATCGTGACATGTTTAGGCCGTAGGTTGTTGTAGGGCTCATCAAAAAATTATCCGGTTTGATAGTTTCACTTCTCCTGTTCAAGTTGATTTGGGTAAACTTTCATCTTTGTTGTGCTGTTTTTTTTTTAGGATTGAAGGATGTGATTTTTTTTGCTTCTTTGATTACTCACTGATAGCATGACACAATAACATCGTATGCTTACATAAAAAATTTTGGAAATAATTCCTCTTGAAAGTTACAGTAGTTATAAGAATATTTGTTCAAAATTTGGAGCTTTAGTATTTTTTTAGGTTTGGTTGGCTAATTTACCTATTTAATTATTTTTATTTTTAATCTTTCTCTTCTTGTTCTCTTTAAGCATGTCCTCTTATTATAATCGGAATTGTCGTCAATTTTATAATCTAGATATCAATAGGTTCGTCTGTTGTCCTCCATCCCTGGGAATTAAATTTGGTGGACACCTACACTTGATCATTTGTGAATGCAAAACTTTGTTTATATTAAAACCCAAGTGTATTTTTTCTAAACTATGCATATGCTATTCTATAATTTATGAAATTCGAGCTTGTCTATCTCCTGATCGAGTGACCTTTCATCTAATTATTTTCTTTTCCCGTTTTAATTATTCTACGTCGTGTGAAGTTTGATGTTTCGTTTATTCATAGACAAATTGGTGTCAAGTTAGTCAACAAGGATAGGTTACTATTAGAATATCAAATACCTGACAAATGTGCGATATGAGTTGCTTTATTTTTATAAATATCATCTCCTACTTGTTTAATTCACTTGCGCTAACCCATTACCTTTATCTTCTTTGCATGAACACTATCCCATATTGAGTCCACTCGGACTCCCTACCCCTTTGCATTCAATTCTCCTTGTGTCAACCTTCATGCTGCGAAAGAGTTGAAGATAGTCGGAGGCGTTGAATCAGAAGACTTTTCTTTTTTTTTAATATTGTAATTTTTATGTTGTAATGGGCATAAGCCCTTGTCGTCTTATTTTGTAGTTTTATCTTGTATGTTTAGACTAGTACAGGAAATGGGTTAAAACCCCAAAAGCAGGTGGGTCCAAGTTTCGGTCAGAGTGGCGAACCGAACCTAAAACTTGACCCAAATCTCTCTCTCTCCCTCTCGCTTCTCTATCTCTCTTTGCGTATTTGTTTATGTTCTTGTTGTAAATTGCGGTAGCTTAGTATTTTAAGAATCCAAACCCCCTCTTGCCTCGCTATTTATCATACTTTAAAACTAAAACTAATTCCTTAAAAGCGCTAATATGTTCAACTTCAATGTAAAATTTTACTTAAAAATCTAACAAGTTTCAAATTTCAAATTCTACAAGTTCGTTTTAATTTAAGAGCTTTAAACCTGAAAATAAAATAAAAATTCGCAAGAATAAACCAATAAAATATTTCAAAACTTGTAAAAGCGCCTAGTGAATTTCTAAAAAATAACAAAATTCGCCAATCTTTAAAAAAAATAGTCAATGTAATCGCCCGGAAAATTCATAAGTTAGCGGACGTCTTAAGGTGCTTTTCGAAACCTTCCTAATACGCTAATAGGAATCCCGAACCCCTTAAAATGTTTCAAAACAATTTTTTCTATTTAAGAAGTTGTTTAGAAACAATGTTTCGCTTGAATTTTTTTTAAAAAGGATTAGTGGCGACTCCTAAAAGCGAAAATATCTTTTAAAATAAACACCCTTTTTTTTCGAAATCATTGTTTTTTCGATAAAACAGAAAATGGGGCTGACTCCGCTGGGGACGGAGGATTCCTAACCCTAAGACTACGCTTATTTGACTACTTGTGATTTGGTTGGTTTAAATTGCTTAGTTTTTTCGAAGATTTCATTTCTCTCATGCATAACTCCGCCCAACGGCAAATAGTCTGCATTAGGAAACGGAAGTTACTCGGCTTAATCCGCGGATTCCTCTCAATAATACCCAAGAAAATCATTTCGAGTATCGAACAAATCTCGGAATGGCGGTCATCCGGCGTTGTTCGATAGCTCCACCCCGGAATGTCTAGTCCCGACTCGGTAACCGTCTATTGAAAACAACTTCTAGAAAGCCCTAGATAGAGCGAAACCAAAACGAAATTAGGAATCACCTAGGACGCCTTAATACCCAGGCGAATAAGTCCATTTTAGTAGAAACCCACCAAATCGCGTCTACATGGGTCTTTGACCTCACGACGCTCATATTTTTGACCATTCGCATAATATATGTATGTGTTAAGTGCCTTCGTTTATGTTGCTTTGAATAAGAGGATGGTTAAACCCACTCCTACCAGAAATCAAAAATATACGAAGCCACTATACAAAAAATGTCCGACCAAAATTCCTGAGTCTCAAGTTCTCACTAAAACCCTTCTCTCTACCACAAATCCTAATAACCCGCTCTATCATCTCAGAAGGTGAATCACACCGCTATGGACAAAGGCAAGAATGTCTAGACGTGCTCACTACTTAGGAGGTGCGGCGAATAAAGTCGGTGAGCACTCAAAAATTCCGAAGATTAG
>JAKWJA010001787.1:0-45771 GCA_027704765.1 Solanum habrochaites | reverse complement strand
ATTCCACCTCGCGTCCCCTCCATTTCATTATTTTGAAGAAGAGCCTAATAAAGGTAGCGGTTGGATTCCCAGCCATGGGAAATAGGCGGGTATCTTTCCAAAGGTTGGATTCTACACAATTATGATTATATTGATGTTTATTCATTGATTATCAGATTTATGCGAATTTGTGATTAACCCTAATTTTACATTATGTGAGTGTTAGAATGTATGAGAATTGATGACTCTTGTTAGAGGGTCTCTTGAATCGTTACTATGTATAGACCTGAACAAAATAGAATATGAAATTATGAATAAACAGATGTATGCAATGATTGATACAAGTTAATTAGGTTGATTAGAAGAGGATTTGGATGTTGATGAAGTATTATGCTTAAAAATTGACTTAGGACTAGGATTAGAACAAAATGGGGTCTTGAAATCTAAACTAGTATAAGGATCATGAAGTAAAGTTTGAATGTAGGTCTTGAAGTCATAACGTTGATTTCTAGGGCTAATATAATGAGTCTAACATTTTGAGTAGATAGCATGTATGTGCATTGTGAAAGGTAAATCACCAAAAATAAATCATGCTTATTAGAATATAATAGTTTGAGCTTGATCCTATGGATTCCCTCATGGATAGTTGAACTACGTAGCTTGGGATGGTAGTTCTTATGGTATCTTTGGATAGAGTGTCTCATGATAGCTTGGTATTGAGGAAGTAATAGCTCCTAAGTTTAGCTTGATGTTGCATTGGTAAAATGCTTGTAATTGTAGTTTGCATTAGTAGTAGGCAGGGTAGCCTAGGATGGAGAATCTTTGATACTCTTCTAGGAATAGATTTTTGTAGCATGACTAGAGTACCTTCATGGAAGCTTGATTTGGTTAGGACAATACCACTTCATGGTATCTTAGGATGGAGATGTTATACACTCCTAAGAATAGCTTAGGGTTGAGGACTTAAGCTCCCCTATGGATAGCTTGCATCTACATGAATGGTTGCACGACGTTTAGGTTAGTATTCTTATATCCTTTATTTATTATATTGGATTGTATGTTATGATGTTTTCATCGTATTAGGTCTATTATGTCAGTATACTAAGCTTTATAGACTAGAATGAAAGATAGGTTAGCATAGATTAGGTTAGCCTAAAGAAGAACTTAGTATGAATGGTAGTATGGGATGCCATTCATATATCACACAAGTATGACTTGAAGCTACTTATTAAATGACCTTTTATGTGATGTATGCCTAGCCTAGATAGTTGCTATGGTAGCCTTCGATGGTATGAATGACTTAAGATGATTATTCATTGTCAGTACGAAGTAGGTACATTAGTGACACCTAGAGTTAAATAAAACGAATAGGGTGACTGTCAAAGGATGCATTTAGTGTGTGAGGTAGAATGGATGGCCCCCACCTGCATTGCACAATGTGCCTGAGGGTGATCTAGGGGTATAGTGCTCTTTATGTCATGAAGGACTTAGGTCTTAATTATGAAAGTTGATTATGATCAGGAATTATCAAAAGAGAGGTACTTAGATTAGGGATAGTTGGGCTGCTACTTGGCCTTGCACATTATTACTAGGAGGTGGCTGTGTGATGCAGTTACTTGAGTAAGGCCAAGTCTTGAAGTATGATAAACTTATGTATGTCTGATGTTGAATGGCAATGTGTAGATTAGAAGGCTTATATTGGAATTATGTTAGACTCTGTTTTTCTGTCTTTATGGATTATATTTATATTGGACTAAACCCTTTGCAGATATCTTATGCGTTTATATTAGGCCTTTCATTGCTTAGTTAGACTTTGTTACTAATAACATATTACCTACATTTATAACCAAATGTAGGTGTTTGGAAGGACCTCTTACTGCTTGGAGGCTAGGTTCCTACGTTTGGAGAGTATTGAAGATTGGGAGCCTCATATATAGAGGACAACATCATTTTGTTCCTTTATGTCATTACTATGAGTTAGACTTTGTTGGTTGAGTCCCAAGATTAGTTTGTTACTCGTGTATTCATAGGATGGGTTTTGAAACACGTGTAGAAAGACTATTCCGTGTTCCTAAATGATTTTTCATTACTATGCCTAAAGAAAAGTTTTGAATGCCCTCCATTTTAAATGATTTATGTACTTAAGCTAAGAGTAGTATAAAACCTAGAGAGGTCAAGTACGAATGTTGTTAGCCTAGGGGGGGGTACTCCCAGGTAGTTTAAATGGGTCAAATATTTTGTCTATAGAGAATATAAAAGGTGGTATGTTTATTATATACGACACGAAATACCGAAGGAGATTCTAGAAATGATTTTATGAGATCTTAAGAACATTTACTGTCATTGACAAAGACGAACATATCTTAAATCCTTTATTCATTATAGAGGAAACACAATTCTCTCTAGTGACATCGAATTCCAAGCCACCACACCCTAGATTACTTGTTACCTATTTGAATTTAGGAAATATTAGCTATGTTACTTTTGATGACAAATTAATTATTTCAAATCATCCACCACTACTTATGTTATTGTTTCAAATGAATGAAATTTACTATTCCAAATTTCTGGTAATATCCTTCCGTGTATCATTTATGTGTCGAACTGTCTCGAGATTCTATGTTTTGATCTTAAAAGATACGGATTGGAAATTACCTTTCCTATTTCAAAATTTATAATTGAATTTTATCTACTCAGTTGGATTTAACTTAGCACCAAGAGGTCTTGAGGTGGAGGCTTAAATAGGGTATCTCTCGTAGATACCTTTATTTCTAAACTATGTGCCCCTATAGATTGTTTTGAATGAACTTGCTACTGGTTCCACTTTAGGAAATGATGATATGTACTTATTGTACCTTCGCAAGTATATATTCTTCTTCTTGCAGTATGAGGTTATAATAGATTCCATAATATAGCTCTCCTGGTCTTATTTTCCCTTAAATCTAAGATTCAACACATTGATGCTTTCTTCAAGCTTTTGTTATGTCCATTAATTTCATATACATTGACTATATCTTATTATTTTCAAGTTTTACTTCCTTGTGTTTAAAATGTCCAAATATTTATTATGTCTGCATGTTCTAAACCATTTGTACAATCACGTTCATGTTTATGCATACTATATCATACTTAGAACATTTCATATTTAAATGCATACTTGTGCCTACATTATCTCATAAATGTAAGATCTAAAGTTCCTACCCCGCATGCTCATGACTAGACATCTATTGGGTGCCTTAAGTGGTTTTTAAGTCCTCAGTTCTGATGACCGAGACACATTATAGCTTTTGTATTTTCATTACATACTTTGTATAATCCAAAGTCATGTATGAGTTTCTCACAAAATCAATTGTCTGATGAGATAGTTGACCTTGAAACTTATGTTACCATCTTCTTTTCTCAAATCTTTAGATGTATAAAATGTTATTCTTTGACAAGTCTTTATTTTCATCTTATATTGATGTATGTAAGTGGCTTGTGTGGGCCTCTCGAGGTATTAATTCTATAACACCATACTAGAAAAACAAGGAAGAAAATTTAAAACTGGGAAAAATTGTTCTTTTGGAAAAAAGTTTATTAAAAAAATACGGAAGTTTGTTAAGTATGTTTAGTTTATTTTTGATCAACTTTTAAACAATTATAACTCCTAGTATTGATATGTAGGGTTTTTCAAGATATTTTATTAAGGTTAATGTGAAAGAAATCTTTCAATGCCGCTTGGTTTGGAGCGATTTTAGAATTCATATGAGTGAGTTATGCTCATTTAAAGTTGGACTATTCAATTAAGGAAAGTATTATCCAAATTTTAAAAGGGCATCATGGACTTTTCCATCCTAGTGACTTAATTTTATTTTTGGCAATTAATTGGGGTCTAAAAAGATCTTAGTCAGTTTATACTTTTGAAAAATAGAGTTAGGGTTTTTTTGTAGAAAGAATGCAACATGATAATAAAAGAGAAAACATCTAAGAAAATATAACATTGAGTTAGTTTACTCACATGACAAACATGTTTACTTCTATGTATTTTTCTCCTAAAAGATTGAGAATTTGATGTTTTTGAGTTGTATTCTTGAATAAGATTAGTTCTTGAATATGGGATGGGATTGAAGATTCCTTGAGAGTTTGTTGTTGATTATTAGAGTTGATTTGAGATAGATTCTTGTGTTTGTATTTTGGGTACCTGAATCTAAAGAGATATTGAGAAAAAGAATTTTAATTGATTGAATTAAGGTCACAAAATGAGTTGAAAAGTTCGTCAGGTTTGCCTTGGAAGGGGCTGGCGTGACGCGCCTTTGTAGCACCAGAGGGGCTGGGGTGGCTGATGAGTCCACAAATTTGGCTCATTCTGAGCTATATTTTATATAAACAGTGTCCTAAATTGCTTGTTTTGTCTCAATTACTATAGAATAACCTTTAGTTTATGGTACATTGAGTTTGAGGCAAAGCATAGACATTACTTAGCAAAAAGAAGCAAAAAGATTGAAAAGAACAAAGAAATGAAGTCCTGAGGACCACTGACTGAACTTGGTGACTCGCCGATAGGTCTAACGATCACATTTTGTTCCAGAGTGTTGAGGTCTGAAGGAAAGGATCAAATAGGTTTTAGAACGGAGCACTTGGTGCATCGCCGAGAAGTTTCACGAAGAAGTGCCTGTCTCCCGATGATCCAAAATAGGGAGATGCTTAGACTACGCACAAATACGACAATGAAGTGATCAAAGGGTGGATCGCCGATTTGTTTGGCGATACCGAGTAATGTCGCTGAGCATCTCACCGCAACACTAATCTTTGATAACTATAAATATTTGATGAGTGCATTAACTTAAATGTCAAACTAATATTGTTAGTACATAGAACTATCATATTTTTCCCATTTTTATATAATGTTTTTGAGGGTTTTTAGAGAAGACCTTGAAGACCAGAAGGGTTTAAACTCTAAGGATTTGGACTTGGATCTTTTAAGGGCGTGGCATGCATCACCGCCCTTGAACAGCTAACCAAGCTCGAACGACGTCAGGGCGTGGCAGACATCACGCCTTTGGCCAGCCACACACGGTTAGAAACGACGTCAGGCGTGCATACCATCATCACCGCCCTTGGACAGCACACACAGTCGGCAAAACGTTGGGTGTGGCATGACATCCATTGCCCTCTTGGACAGCATGCAAACGTCGGGAGTTTAGCATGAATCACCGCCCTTGGACAGCCACACACAGTCGACACGTCGGGAATGCCATGACATACCTCCATGGGCGCACACCAAAGTGGACTACGTAAGCGTGCGCATGACAAACTGCCCTTGGATTGGCACGCACCGTAGGACAAATCGTGCGTGGCATGACATCATCGCCCTTGGGAAAGGGAAACAAACGGTCGGACTACGTCAGGCGTGGCAGGACATCACTGCCCTAGGACTGCAACACGTCGGACGAAGTCACGCGTGGAATGACATCACCTCCTTTGGACTGCAAACACGGTCGAACAACATAAGGCGTGACTTTACCTAAACCGCCCTTGACTGCATGCTCGGTTAACGGACGTCGGGAATTGCATGGACATCACCGCCCTTTGACAGCATACACTGTCGGCAACGTCAGGTGTGGCCATGACAGCACTGCCTTCGGGACCAACAACACACGGGTCGGAAACCTCGGGCATGGCATGACATCACCGCCCTTGGACAGCACACAGCGGCAACGTCTGGGATTGGCATGACATCACCGCCTTGGGACAAACGGTCGGAAGACGTAGGCGTGGCATTGACCCATTCACCGCCCGTTGGCAGCACATACGGCACCTACTTACGTCGGGTCGTGGCATGACCATCACCGCCCTTTAGACAACACACACGGTCGGCGACGTCGGGGTGACATTCCATCACCGCCCTTGGACAGCAACAAACGATAACGAACATCGGGTTGTGGCATGACATCCACCGCCCCCCTTTGAACTGCATGCACGATCGGATGATGTCGGGCGTGGCTGACATCACGCCCTTGGACTTCACGCAAGGTTGATGAGGCGGCATGGCATGAATCAAAGCCACCTTGGGACAGCCACCCACACGGGCAACGGTCGGACGTGGCAAGTAATCACCGCCCTTGGACAACACAACGATTGGCAAGTCGGGGCTTGGCATGACACCACCGCCCTTGACAGCACACACCGGTTCGGCGACGTCAGGCGTGTGGTATGGACATCAATGCCCTTGGGCAGGCACAACATCAGACTACATTGGGTGTGGCCAACATGACATCACCGCCATTGGACAGCACACTACGGCGAACAACGTCGGCGTGGCATACTATATCGCCTTTGGACCAAACACCACACGGTCGAACGATTTTTTCTGGCGTTTGGCATGCCATCATAGCCCTTGGACAGCAAACATGGCTCGAACGACGTCAGGGTGGACATGACTCACCGCCTTTGGAAAGGCACCACTTGTTCGAACAGTGTGGGCGTGGATTGACATCACCGCCCTTGGACTGTACGCTTGTGGACGGACGTCGAGTGGTCAATAAGACGATAGTATTCATCACGCACGCAGCACCCTGTCGGACGACGTCGAGCGTGGCATGACATCACCGCCATTAGCACAAGCATACCTTGTCAAAAACGTTCTGCATGGCATGACATCATCTCCCTTGGACAGCACCAAAACGGATGGAAACGTCTAGGTGGCAGACATCTCACCGCCCTTGGAAAGACACCCCGGTCTGGGCAACTACGGGGATGGCATGACTCATCACCCTTCACAAGCACACATAGGTCGGCAACGTCAGGGTGGCATGCCATCACCGCCTTGGAAAGCCACACCACTGTCCGAAGATTGTTGGGCGGTGGATTGAACATCACCGCCCTTGGATGTACGCTTTGTCGGCGAGTCGGGCAGTAGTAGTCCATCATCGACTGCACGGCACGGTCGCGACGAACGTCCGAGCGGGGGCATGACCATCACCGCAATGGACAGCATTACCTTGTTCAACAACGTTGTGGCATGGCATGACATCAATCTCCCTTGGAAGCAAACACGGATGGAAAACGTCTAGAGTGGCAGACATCACCGCCCTTGGAAGCACACACGTCGGAACAACGCGGCGGCACTGGCAATGACATCATCACCCTTCACAGCACACTAGTCGGCAACGTCAGGCGTGAATGACATCACCGCCATGGACAATACACACGATCAGACAATGTCGGGCGTGGCATGACATCACCGCCCTTGGAACACACCCGGTCGGGACTACGTCGGGCAATGCATGACATTACCTCCCTTGGGACAGCACACACACGGTCGGGACTACGTCGGGCGTGGCATGACATCACCCTTTGGACAACAACACAGACGAACGAGTCGGGCGTTGGCATGCCATCGTTGCCTTTGGGCAGCACACAACGGTCGAACGACGTCGGGCGTGTCTTTTCATCATAGCCCTTTGACAGCACACACGGTCGGACTACATCATGCATGGCATGACATCACCGCCTTAGGACAACACACACGGTCGAACGACGTCGGGCATGGAATTCCATACTCGCCTTTGGACATATCACACGGTCGAACGACGTCAGCCGTGACATGCCATCACCTCCACTAGACAGCACGCACGGTCGGGCGACGTCGGGCGTGGCATGACATCAACGCGCTTGGACTGCACACACGGTCGGACGACCTCGGGCGTGGCATGACATCACCGCCCCTAGGCAGCACACACGGTCTGACTACGTTTGGTGATGCATGACATCACTGCCCTTGGACAGTACACACGGTCGAACGACGTCAGGCGTGGCATGCCATCATCGCCTTTGGGCAGCACAAACGGTCGAATGACGTCGGGCGTGGCATGATATCACTGCCCTTGGACAGCAAACACGGTTGGACGACGTCGGGCGTGGCATGACATCATCGCTATTGCACTGCACACACGATCGGCCACGTCAGGCGTGGCATGACATCACCTCCCTTGGACAGTACACACGGTCGAACAACGTAAGGCGTGGCATGACATCACTGCCCTAGGGAAGCACACACGGTCGGACTATGTCCGGCGTGGCATGACATCACTGCCCTTGGACTGCACGCACTGTCGGACAAAGTCTGGTGTGGCATGACATCACCGCCCTTGAACAACAAACACGGTCGGCAACGTCAGGCGTGGCATTTCATCACCGCTCTTGGACAGCACACACGGTCGGCAATGTCGGGCATGGCATGCTATCACCGCTTTTGGAGTGCACACACGGTCGAACAACGTCAGGCGTGGCTTTACATAATCGCCCTTGGACCGCACGCACGGTCGGACTACGTCGGGCGTGGCATGATATCACCGCCTTTGGACAACACACACGGTTGAACAAAGTCAGGCGTGGCATGACATCACCGCCTTTGGACAGCACACACGGTCGAACGACGTCAAGCGTGACATGCCATCACCACCTTTGGACAGCACACACGGTCGGACTACGTTGGGCGTGGAATGACATCACCGCCCTTGGACAGCATGCACGGTCGGACTACGTCGGGCGTGGCATTCCATCATCGCCTTTGGGCAGCACAAACGGTCGAACGACGTTGGGCGTGGCATGACATCACCGCCCTTGGACAACACACACAGTCAGACTACGTCGGGCGTGGCATGCCATCACCGCCTTTGGACAGCACACACGGTCGAACGACGTTGGGCGTGGAATGACATCACCGCCCTTGGACAGCACACACGGTCAGACTACGTCGGGCGTGGCATGCTATCACCGCCCTTGGACAGCACACACGGTTGGACAACGTTGAGCGTGGCACGACATCACTGCCCTTGGACAGCACACACGGTCGAACGACGTCGGGCGTGGCATGCCATCATCGCCTTTGGGCAGCACAAACGGTAGAACTACGTCGGGCGTGGCATGATATCACTGCCCTTGGACAGCAAACACGGTTGGACGACGTCGGGCGTGGCATGACATCATCGCCCTTGCACTGCACACACGATCGGCCACATCAGGTGTGGCATGACATCACCTCCCTTGGACAGTACACACGGTCGAACAACGTAGGGTGTGGCATGACATCATTGACCTAGCGAAGCACACACGGTCAGACTACGTCGGGCGTGGCATGACATCACTGCCCTTGGACTGCACGCACCGTCGGACAAAGTCGGGCATGGCATGACATCACCGCCCTTGGACAACAAACACGGTCGGCAACGTCAGGCGTGGGATTTCATCACCGCCCTTGGACAGCACACACTGTCGGCAATGTCGGGCATGGCATGCTATCACCGCCTTTGGACTGCACACACGGTCGAACAACGTCAGGCGTGGCTTTACATAACCGCCCTTGGACCGCACGCACGGTAGCACTACGTCGGGCATGGCATGACATCACCGCCTTTGGACCACACACACGGTTGAACAAAATCAGGCGTGGCATTCTATCATCGCCTTTGAGCAGCACACACGGTTGCATGACGTTGGGCGTGGCATGACATCACTGCCCTGATACAAACACACCAGTCAACAAGTTGGGGCGAATAGATTTAAATCACGCCCTTGGATGCACGCACGGTCAGGACGACGTTTGGGCGTGGCATGACATCACCGCCTTTGGACAGCACCAACACGGTCGAACGACGTCAAGCGTGACATGCATCCCACCTTGGGACAACACCACACGGTCGAATACGTTGGGCGTGGAATGACATCACCGCCTTGGACAGCACGCACGGTCGGAATACGTCGGGCGTGGCATTCTATCATCGGCCTTTGGGCAGCACAAACGGCTCGAAACGACGTTGGCGTGCATGACAATCACCGCCTTGGACAACACACACAGTGAGACTACAGTGGGCGTGCATGCCTATCACCGGGGGCCCCTTTTGGACAGCACACACGGAGAATGACGTGGGCGTGGCATGACATCACCGCCCTTGGACAGCACACACGGTCAGACTACGTCGGGCGTGGCATGCTATCATCGCCTTTGGGCAGCACACACGGTCGAACCACGTTGGGCGTGGCATGACATCACCGCCTTTGGACAGCACACACGGTCGGTAACGTCGGGCATGGCATGACATCACCGCCCTTGGACAGCACACACGGTCGGCAATTTCGGGCGTGGCATGACATCACCACCCATGGACAGTACACACGGTCAGACTACGTAAGGCGTGGCATTCCATCATCGCCTTTGGGCAGCACACACGATCGAACGACGTCGGGCGTGGCATGCCATCATCGCCTTTGGGAAACACACACGGTCGAACGACGTCGGGCGTGGAATTCTATCATAGCCCTTGGACGGCAAACACGGTCGATCGACGTCAGGCGTGACATGACATCACCATTTTTTGACAGCACACACGGTTGAACGACGTCGGGCGTGACATGCCATCATCGCCTTTGGACAAAACACAAGGTCGAACGATGTCGGGCGTGGCATGCCATCATTGCCTTTGGGCAGCACAAACGGTCGAAAGACGTCGGGCGTGGCATGCCATCATTTCCCTTGGGCGGAAAACACAGTCAAACGATGTCAGGCGTGACAAACCATCACCGCCTTTGGACGGCACACACAGTCGATCGACATCGGGCGTGGCTTGACATCACTGCCCTTGGACTGCACGCACGGTTGGACGACGTGGGCGTGGCATGAATTCACCACCCTTGGACAACACACACGGTCGATAACGTCAAGCGTGACATGACATCACCACCCTTGGACTGCACGCACGGTTGGACGATGTTGGGCATTACATGATATCACTGCCCTCGGATAGCGCACACGGTCAGCAACGTCGGGCGTGGCATGCCATCACCACCTTTGGGCAACACACACGGTCGGCAACATCGGGCGTCGCATGACATCACCGCCCTTGGACAGCGCACACGGTCGGCAACGTCGGGCGTGGCCTGACATCACCGCCTTTGGACAGCACACACGGTCGAACGATGTCAGGCGTGGCATGCCATATTGCCTTTGGGTAGCACACACAGTCGAAAGACGTCGGGCGTGGCATGCCATCATAGCACTTGGACGGAAAACACGGTCGAACGACGTCAGGCGTGACATGCCATCACCGCCTTTGGATGGCACACACGGTCGAACGACGTCGGGCGTAGCTTGACATCACAACCCTTGGACTGCACGCACGGTTGGACGACGTCGGGCGTGGCATGACATCCCTGTCTTTGGACAGCACGCACAGTCGAACGACGTCGGGCGTGGCTTGACATCACCCCCCTTGGACAACACACATGATCAACAATATCAAGAGTGGCATGACATCACCGCCCTTGGGCAGCACACACGGTCAGACGACGTCGGGCGTGGCATGACATCACAGCCTTTGGAAAGCACACACGGTCGAATGACGTTGAGCGTGACATTCCATCACCACCTTTGGACAGCACACACAGTCGGACTACGTTGGGCGTGGAATGACATCACCGCCTTGGACAGCACGCACGGTCGGACTACGTCGGGCGTGGCATTCCATCATCTCCTTTGGGCAGCACAAACTGTCGAACGACGTTGGGCGTGGCATGACATCACCGCCCTTGGACAACACACAGAGTCAGACCACGTTGGGCATGGCATGCCATTACCGCCTTTGGACAGCAAACACAGTCGAACGATGTCAGGCGTGACATGCCATCACCGCCTTCTGACGGCACACACGGTCGATCGACGTCGGGTGTGGCTTGACATCACTTCCCTTGGACTGCACGCACGGTTGGATGACGTTGGGCGTGGCATGACATCACCGCCCTTGGCAACACACACGGTCGGCAACGTTCAGGCGTGGCATGACATCACAGCCCTTGGAGTGCACGCACGGTTGGACGACGTTGGGCGTGACATGATATCACCGCACTCGGACAGCGCACACAGTCGGCAACGTCAGGCGTGGCATGCCATCACGGCCTTTGGACAGCACACACGGTCGGCTACATCGGGCGTGGCTTGACATCACCGCCCTTGGACTGCATGCACGGTTGGACGACGTTGGGCGTGGCATGATATCACCGCCCTTGGACAGCACACACGGTCAGCAACATCGGGCGTGGCATGCCATCACCGCCTTTGGGCACCACACACGGTCGGTAACGTCGGGTGTGGCATGACATCACCGCCCTTGGACAGCACACACGGTCGGCAACGTCGGGCGTGGCATGACATAACCACCCATGGACAGTACACACGGTCAGACTAGTAGGGCGTGGCATTCCATCATCGCCTTAGGGCAGCACACACGGTCAGACTACGTCGGGTGTGGCATGACATAACCGCGTTTGGACATCACACACGGTCGAACGACGTCGAGCGTGGCATGCCATCATCGCCTTTGGGCAGCACACACTGTCAGATTACGTCGTGTTTGGCATGACATAACCGCGTTTGGACAGCACACTCGGTCGAACGACGTCGGGCGTGGCATGACATCACCGCCCTTGGCCAGCACACACGGCAACATCGGGCGTGGCTTGATATCACCGCCCTTGGGCAGCACGCACGGTCGGACTTCATTAGGCGGGGCATGACATCACCGCCTTTGGACAGCACACACGGTCGAACGACGTCGGGCCTAACATGCCATCTCCGCCTTTGGACAGCACACACGGTCGAACTACGTCGGGCGTGGCATGACATAACCACCTTTGGACCGCACACACGGTCGAACGACGTCAGGCTTGGCATTTCATCATCGCCTTTGGGCAGCACACTCGGTCGAACGACGTCGAGCATGGCATGCCATCATAGCCTTTGGACGGCAAACACGGTCTAACGACGTCGGACGTGGCATGAAATCACCGCCCTTGGACAGCATACACGGTCAGCTACATTGGGCGTGGCTTGACATCACCGCCCTTGGACAGCACAGACGGTCGGCAACGTCGAGCGTGGCATGCCATCACCGCCTTTGGGCAGCACACACGGTCAGCAACGTCAGGCGTGGCATGACATCACCGCCCTTGGACAGCGCACACGGTCGGCAACGTCGGGCATGGCATGACATCACCTCCCTTAGACTGCACGCACAGTTGGACGACGTTGGGCGTCGCATGCCATCATAGCCTTTGGACGACAAAAAACGGTCTAACGACATCAGGCGTGGCATGACATCACCGCCCTTGGACAGTACACACGGTCGACTAAATCGGGCGTGGATTCACATCACCGCTCTTGGACTGCACGCACGGTTGGACGACGTTGGGCGTCATATGCCATCACCGCCTTTGGGCAGCACACACGGTTGGCAACGTCGGGCGTGGCATGACATCAGCGCCCTTGAACAATTTACACGGTCGGCAACGTCAGGCGTGGCATGAAATCACCGCTCTTGGACTGCACGCACAGTCGAACGACGTCGAGCGTGGCTTGACATCACCGCCCTTGGACAACACACATGATAAGCAACGTCGAGCGTGGCATGACATCACCGCCCTTGGCAGCACACTTGATCGGACTACGTCGGGCGTGGCATGACATCACCGCCTTTGGACAGCACACACGGTCGAACAACGTCAGGCGTGGCATTCCATCATCGCCTTGGGCAGCACACACGGTCGCACGAGTTGGGCGTGGCATGAAATCACACGCCCCTTGTACAAAAACCACACACGGTCAACACGTTGGGCGTAGATTAAAACGGCCCTGGACTGCATGCACGGTAACACAAAGTCGGGCGTGGCATGACATCACCACCTTTGGACAGCACACACGGTCGAACGCGTCGAGGTGACATGCCATCACATTTGGACAGCACACACGGTCGGACTACGTTGGGGTGGAATGACTCACCGCCCTTGGACAAGCACGCACGGGGGGACTACGTCGGGCGTGGCATTCCATCATCGCCTTTTTTTTGGCAGAACAAACGGTTCGAACGACAGAGGGCGTGGCATGAAAATCACGCCTTTGGAAAGCACACACGGTCGAACGACGTTGGGTGTGGCATGACATCACCGCCCTTGGACAGCACACACGGTCAGACTACGTCGGGCGTGGCATGCTATCATCACCTTTGGGCAGCACACACGGTCGAACCACGTAGGGCGTGGCATGACATCTCCGCCTTTGGACAGCACACACGGTCGGTAACGTCGGGCATGGCATGACATCACCACCCTTGGACAGCACACACGGTCGGCAATTTCGGGCGTGGCATGACATCAACACCCATGGACAGTACACACGGTCAGACTACGTAGGGCGTGGCATTCCATGATCGCCTTTGGGCAGCACACACGGGTGGATTACGTCGGGCGTGGCATGCCATCAACGCCTTTGTATAGCAAACACAGTTGAACGACGTTGGGCGTGGCATTACATAACTGCCTTTGGACAGCACACACGGTCAAACGACGTCGGGCATGACTTGCCATCAACGCGTTAGGGTTACACACTCGGTTGAACGATGTCGAGCGTGGCATGTTATCATCGTCGTTGGGCAGCACACACGGTTGAACGACATCAGGCGTGGCATGACATCACCTCCCTTGGACAGCACAAACGGTCGGACGATGTCGAGCGTGGCATGACATCACAACCCTTGGACTGCACGCACAGTTGGACGACGTCGGGCGTGGCATGACATCACCGCCCTTGGACAACACACACGGTCAGCAACGTTAGGCGTGGCATGACATCACCGCCCTTGGGAAGCATACACGGTCGAACTACGTCGGGCGTGGCATGCCATCACCGCCTTTGGACAGCACACACGGTCGAACGACATTGGGCGTGGCATGACATCACCGCCTTTGGATAGCACACACGGTCGAACGACGTCGGGTGTGACATGTCATCACCGCCTTTGGACATCACACGCGGTTTGACTATCGGGCGTGGCATGACATCACCGCTTTGGACAGCACACACGACATCGGTTGGGCGTGGCATGCATCATCGCCTTTGGGCAAAAACACAGGTCGAACGACGTTTGGGCATGGAATTCCATCATAGTCTTGGACGGCAAACACGGTCGAACGCCGTCTAAACATTGGACATGCCATCACGCCTTTTGGACAGCCTACACGGTCGAATGACGTAGGGCATGGCTTGACATCACTCCTTGGGAATGCACGCACGGTTGGACAACGTCGGGCGTGGCATGACAGCACCTCCCTTGGACAACACAAACAAGTCGGCAACGTCGGGCGTGGCATCACATCACCACCCTTGGACAGCACACACGGTCAGACGCGTGGGCGTGGCATGATATCAGCACATTTGGACAGCACAACGGGTCGAACGACGTCGGGCGTGGCTTCTATCATAGCCTTGGATGGCAAACACGTCGATCTACGTCAGGAGTGACATGACATCACCGTTTTTGGACGCATACACGGTCGAACGACGTTGGGCATGACATGCCATCATCGCCTTTGGACAACATACAAGTCGAACGATGCAGGCGTGGCATGCCATCATTGCCTTTGGGCAGCACACACGGTCGAAAGACGTCGGGCGGGGCATGCCATCATAGCCCTTGGGCGAGAAAACCGGTAGAACGACGTCAGGCGTCGTACATACAAGCCTGGACATGCACGAAGGTTGACGACCGGGCGTGGCATGAAATCACCGCCCTTGGACAACACACACGGTCGGCAACGTCAGGCGTGGCATGACATAACCGCCCTTGGGCAGCATACACAGTAAGACTACGTCGGACGTGGCATGCCATCACCGCCTTTGGACAGCACACACGGTCGAACGACGTTGGGCATGGCATGACATCACCGCCTTTGGACAACACACACGGTCGAACGACGTCGGGTGTGACATGCCATCACCGCCTTTGGACAGCACACACGATCAGTCTACGTCGGGCGTGGCATGACATAACTGCCTTTGGACAGCACACACGTTCGAACGACGTCGAGCGTGGCATGCCATCATCGCCTTTGGGTATAGCACACCTCGGTGGAACGACGTCGGGCGTGGCTGCCATCGTAGGCATGACATCACCGCCATGGAAACAACACACGGTCGACAATGTCGAGAGTGGCTTGAAATCACTACCCTTGGATTGCATGCACAGTTGGACGTCGTCGGGCGTGGCATGACATCTCCTCTGTTGGACAGCACACAAGGTAGGCAACGTCAGGTGTGGCATGCCATTATTGCCTTTGGGCAGCACACACGGTCGGATTACATGGGGCGTGGCATGCCATCACCGCCTTTGGACAGCACACATGGTCAAATGACGTTGGGCGTGGCATGATATCACCGCCCTTGGACAACACACACGGTCAGCAACGTCGGGCGTGGCATGCCATCACCGCCTTTGTGCAGCACACACGGTCGGTAACGTCGGGTGTCGCATGGCATCACCGCCCTTAGACAGCACACACGGTCGGCAACGTCGGGCGTGGCATGACATAACCACCCATGGACAGTACACAAGGTCAGACTACGTAGGGCGTGGCATTCCATCATCACCTTTTGGCAGCACACACGGTCAGACTACATCGGGTGTGGCATAACATAACCGCGTTTGGACAGCACACACGGTCGAACGACGTCGAGCGTGGCATGCCATCATCGCCTTTGGGCAGCACACACGGTCAAACTACGTCGGGTGTGGCATGACATAACCGCGTTTGGGCAGCAGACTCGGTCGAACGACGACGGGCGTGGCATGACCTCACCGCCCTTGGACAGCACACACGGCAACATCGAGCGTGGCTTGACATTACCGCCCTTGGGTAGCACACACGGTCGGACTTCGTTGGGCGTGGCATGACATCACCGCCTTTGGACAGCACACACGGTCGAACGACGTCGGGCCTGACATGCCATCACCGCCTTTGGACAGCACACACGGTCGAACTACGTCGGGCTTGGCATGACATAAACGCCTTTGGACCGCACACACGGTCGAACGACGTCGGGCGTGGCATTTTATCATCGCCTTTGTGCAGCACACTCGGTCAAACGAAATCAGGCGTGGCATGCCATCATAGCCTTTGGACGGCAAACACGGTCTAACGACGTCGAACGTGGCATGACATCACCGCCCTTGGACAGCACACACGGTCGGCTACATCGGGCGTGGCTTGACATCACCGCCCTTGGACAGCACAGACGATCGGGCAACGTCGGGCGTGGCATGCCATCACCGCCTTTGGGCAGCACAACACGGTCGGCAATGTCAGGCGTGGCATGACATCACCACCTGGACAGCGCACACGGTCGGCAACGTCGGGCATGGCATGCCCCACCGCCTTTGTGCAGCACACACGGTCGTGGAACGTCGGGTATGGCATGACATCACCGCCCTTGGACAGCACACACAGTCGGCAACGTCGGGCGTGGCATGACATAACCACCCATGGACAGTACACACGGTTAGACTACGTAGGGCGTGGCATTCCATCATCGCCTTTTGGCAGCACACACGGTCAGACTACGTCGGGTGTGGCATAACATAACCGCGTTTGGACAGCACACACAGTCGAACGACGTCGAGCGTGGCATGCCATCATCTCCTTTGGGCAGCACACACGGTCAAACTACGTCGGGTGTGGCATGACATAACCGCGTTTGGGCAGCAGACTCGGTCGAACGACGTCGGGCGTGGCATGACATCACCGCCCTTGGACAGCACACACGGCAACATCGGGCGTGGCTTGACATTACCGCCCTTGGGCAGCACACACGGTCGGACTTCGTTGGGCGTGGCATGACATCACCGCCTTTGGACAGCACACACGGTCGAACGACGTCGGGCCTGACATGCCATCACCGCCTTTGGACAGCACACACGGTCGAACTACGTCGGGCGTGGCATGACATACGCCTTTGGGACCCGCACACACGGTCGAAACGACGTCGGGCGTGGCATTTTATCTCGCCTTGTGGCAGGAACTCGGTCGAAACGACATAGGGGCGCGGCGAGTGGCATGCCATCATAGCCTTTGGACGGCAAACACGGTCTAACGACGTCGGACGTGGCATGACATCACCGCCCTTGGACAGCACACACGGTCGGCTACATCGGGCGTGGCTTGACATCACCGCCCTTGGACAGCACAGACGGTCGGCAACGTCGGGCGTGGCATGCCATCACCGCCTTTGGGCAGCACACACGGTCGGCAACGTCAGGCGTGGCATGACATCACCACCCTTGGACAGCGCACACGGTCGGCAACGTCGGGCATGGCATGCCATCACCGCCTTTGTGCAGCACACACGGTCGGTAACGTCGGGTATGGCATGACATCACCGCCCTTGGACAGCACACACGGTCGGCAACGTCGGGCGTGGCATGACATAACCACCCATGGACAGTACACACGCGACACTAGGGGGCGTGCATTCCTCATCGCTTTTGGCAGCAACACGGTCCGACTACGTCGGGATTGTGGATACACATAAACGCGTCGTTTGGACAGCACAACACGGTTCGAACGAGTCGAGCGTGGCATGGGCATGACATCATCTCCTTTGGGCAGCACATACGGTCAAACCTACGTCGGGTGTGGCAACATAACCGCGTCTTGAGGCAGCAGACTCGGGTCTCGAACACGTCGGGGTGCATATGACATCACCGCACTTGGACAGAAACCGGCAAAACATCGGCGTGGCATGACATCACCGCCCTTGGGCAGCACACACGGTCGGACTTCGTTGGGCGTGGCATGACATCACCGCCTTTGGACAGCACACACGGTCGAACGACGTCGGGCCTGACATGCCATCACCGCCTTTGGACAGCACACACGGTCGAACTACGTCGGGCGTGGCATGACATAACCGCCTTTGGACCGCACACACGGTCGAACGACGTCGGGCGTGGCATTTTATCATCGCCTTTGGGCAGCACACTCGGTCGAACGACGTCGGGCGTGGCATGCCATCATAGCCTTTGGACGGCAAACACGGTCTAACGACATCGGACGTGGCATGACATCACCGCCCTTGGACAGCACACACGGTCGGCTACATCGGGCGTGGCTTGACATCACAGACATGGACAGCAACAGACGGGCAGGCAACGTAGGGCCAGTGGATGACACACCGACCTGCTTGGGCCAGCACACACGGTCGGCAATTGCAGGACGTGGCATGACATCACCACCTTGGACAGAGCCACACGGTCACGGGCCCAACGTCGGGCATGGCATGACAGCACCTCCCTTGACTTCACGGCAAAGTTGGACGACGTTGGGCGTCGCATGCCTCATAGCCGTGGACGGCAACACGGTTCACGACATCAAGCGTGCATATGACATCACCGCCCTTGGCAAGCACACCGGTCGGCAAAAACGGCGTGGCCTTGACATCACCGCCCTTGCGAATGCACGCACGTTGACTACGTGGTAGTCGCATGCCATCACCGCCTCTTTGGGCAGAACACACTGGTCCGGCAACGTTCGGGCGTTGGGATGAAATCACGCTCTTAAAGCGCCACGCCCGTCGAACGGACGTCGGGCGTGGCTTGACATCACCGCCCTTGGACAGCACACATGATCAGCAACGTCGGGCGTGGCATGACATCACCGCCCTTGGGCAGCACACACGGTCGGACTACGTCGGGCGTGGCATGACATCACCGCCTTTGGACAGCACACACGGTCGAACAACGTCAGGCGTGGCATTCCATCATCGCCTTTGGGCAGCACACACGGTCGAACGACGTTGGGCGTGGCATGACATCACCGCCCTTGTACAACACACACGGTCAACAACGTTGGGCGTGGATTTAAATCACCGCCCTTGGACTGCAAGCATGGTCAGACGACGTCGGGCGTGGCATGACATCACCGTCTTTGGACAGCACACACGGTCGAACGACGTCGGGTGTGTCATCACATCACCTCCCTTGGACTGCACGCACAGTCGGACGACGTCGGGCGTGGCATGACTTCACCGCCCTTGGACAGCACACACGGTTGGACGACGTTGGGCATGGCATGATATCACCGCCCTTGGACTTCACACACGGTCGGACGACGTCAGTGTGGCATGACATCAACGCCATTGGACAGCACACACGGTCGCCAACGTCGGGCGTGGCATGCCATCACCGCCCTTGGACAGCACACACGGTCGGACGACGTCAGGCGTGGAATGACATCACCGCCCTTGGACAGCCCACACGGTCGAACGACGTCGGGCGTAGCATGACATCACCGACCTTGGATTGCACGCATGGTCGAACGAAGTCAGGCGTGGCATGACATCACCGCCCTTGACAGCTCACACGATCGAACGACGTCGGGCGTGGCATGCCATCACCGCCTTTGGACAACACACACGGTCGAACGACATTGGGCATGGCATGACATCACCGCCTTTGGATAGCACACACGGTCGAACGACGTCGGGTGTGACATGCCATCACCGCCTTTGGACATCACACGCGGTCAGACTACGTCGGGCGTGGCATGACATCACCGCCTTTGGACAGCACACACGGTCGATCGACGTCGGGCGTGGCATGCCATCATCGCCTTTGGGCAGCACACACGGTCGAACGACGTAGGGCATGGAATTCCATCATAGCCCTTGGACGGCAAACACGGTCGAACGCCGTCAACATTGACATGCCATCACCGCCTTTGGACAGCACACACGGTCGAATGCCGTAGGTCTGGCTTGCACCATCACATACCTTGGAACTGCAACGCAAGCCACGGTTGGACAGACCGTCGAGCGTGGCATGACAGCACCGCCCTTGGACAACACACACAGTCGGCAACGTCGGGCGTGGCATCACATCACCACCCTTGGACAGCACACACGGTCAGACGACGTAGGGCGTGGCATGATATCAGCGCCTTTGGACAGCACACACGGTCGAACGACGTCGGGCGTGGCATTCTATCATAGCCCTTGGACGGCAAACACGGTCGATCTACGTCAGGAGTGACATGACATCACCATTTTTTGACAGCACACACGGTCGAACGACGTCGGGCATGACATGCCATCATCGCCTTTGGACAACACACAAGGTCGAACGATGTCGGGCGTGGCATGCCATCATTGCCTTTGGGCAGCACACACGGTCGAAAGACGTCGGGCGTGGCATGCCATCATAGCCCTTGGGCGGAAAACACAGTCGAACGACGTCAGGCGTGACATGACATAACCGCCTTTGGACGGCACACACGGTCGATCGACGTCGGGCGTGGCTTGACATCACAGCCCTTGGACTGCACGCACGGTTGGACGACGTCGGGCGTGGCATGACATCACCGCCCTTGGGACACAACACGGTCGCAACGCCGGCGGTGCATGACATAACGCCCTTTGGCAAAGCATACACGTCAGACTACGTCGGACGTGGCCATGCAATCACCACCTTTGGACAGCACACCGGTCGAAATGACGTTGGGAATGGCAGACATCCACCGCCTTTGGACCAACACCACGGCGAACGACGTTGGGTGTGACATGCCATCACCGCCTTTGGACAGCACACACGATCAGTCTACGTCGGGCGTGGCATGACATAACTGCCTTTGGACAGCACACACGTTCGAACGACGTCGAGCGTGGCATGCCATCATCGCCTTTGGGTAGCACACTCGGTGGAACGACGTCGGGCGTGGCATGCCATCATAGGCATGACATCACCGCCCATGGACAACACACACGGTCGACAATGTCGAGAGTGGCTTGAAATCACTACCCTTGGATTGCATGCACGGTTGGACGACGTCGGGCGTGGCATGACATCTCCGCTGTTGGACAGCACACAAGGTAGGCAACGTTGGGCGTGGCATGCCATCACCGCCTTTGGACAACACACACGGTCGAACGACATTGGGCTGGCATTTGACAGCACGCCATTGGATAGCACACACGGCGAAAATACGTCGGGTCATTTGAAATGCAAGCACCGCCTTTGGACACACACGCGATCAGACTACGTTGGCGTGGCATGACATCACCGCCTTTGGACAGCACACACGGTCGAACGACGTAGGGCATGGAATTCCATCATAGCCCTTGGACGGCAAACACGGTCGAACGCCGTCAACATTGACATGCCATCACCGCCTTTGGACAGCACACACGGTCGAACGACGTAGGGCGTGGCTTGACATCACCTCCCTTGGACTGCACGCACGGTTGGACGACGTCGGGCGTGGCATGACATCACCGCCCTTGGACAACACACACAGTCGGCAACGTCGGGCGTGGCATCACATCACCACCCTTGGACAGCACACACGGTCAGACGACGTAGGGCGTGGCATGATATCAGCGCCTTTGGACAGCACACACGGTCGAACGACGTCGGGCGTGGCATTCTATCATAGCCCTTGGACGGCAAACACGGTCGATCTACGTCAGGAGTGACATGACATAACTGCCCTTGGATTGCACGCACCGTCGGACAAATTCGGGCGTGGCATGACATCATCGCCCTTGGGAAGCACAAATGGTCGGACTACGTTAGGCGTGGCATGACATCACTGCCCTAGGACTGCACGCACCGTCGGACGAAGTCAGGCGTGGCATGACATCGCCGTCCTTTGACAGCACACACGGTCGGCAATGTCGGGCATGGCATGCCATCACCGCCTTTGGACTGCACACACGGTCGAACAACATCAGGCTTGGCTTTACATAACCGCCCTTGGACTGCACGCTCGGTCGAACGACGTCGGGTGTTGCATGACATCACCGCCCTTTGACAGCATACACTGTCGGCAATGTCAGGTGTGGCATGTTATCACCGCCTTCGGACAACACACACGGTCGGAACCGTCGGGCATGGCATGACATCACCGCCCTTGGACAGTACCACACGGTCGGCACAACGTTCGGGATTGCATGAATCACCGCCCTTGGACAGCACACACGGTCGGAAGCTAGGGGCGTTGGTGGGCATGACACCATCCACGCCCTTTGGCAGCGCATACGGCACCATACTACGTCGGGCGGTGCATTGACAATCACCGCCATTAGACAACCCACACGGTGCGGCGACGTAGGGCGTGCACATTCCATCACCGCCATTGGATAGCACCACACGGTCGAACGACCGTCGGGTGTGGATGACATCACCCGCCCTTGCACTGCATGTACGGTCGGTATGATGTCGGTGGTGCATGACATCAACGCACTGGGACTTTCACGCAAGGTCGGACGAGTCGGGCGTGGCATGACATCACGGACCTTCCGGACAGCAAACTACGGTGGCAACGTCGCGCGTGGCAAGTCATCCACCGCCTTGGAAAAACACACCCCGATTGGCAACGCGGGCTTGGCATGACACCACTCCCCTTGGACAGCACACACGCGTCGGACGAACGTCGGGCGTCGCAGACATCACCGACCCTTGGGCAGCACACGCATTCAGGAACAAATCGGGGTGGCATGACATCACAGCCATTGGGAACACCAACGGTCACACACGTCTCCACTCCCTCCCTACCCTATCCCCTCTTCGATAAACCATCCCAACACCTTCGCGAACAAAGTCGGGCGTGGCATTACCATAATCGCCTTGGGACAGCACCACAACGGGCTCGAACGATTTCTGGCGTTGCATGCATCCTAGCCTGGACAACAAAACATGGTCGAACGGAACATCAGGCGTGTGACATGCCATCACCGCCTTTGGAAAGCCACACACGTCGGACGATGTGGGAGTGGATTGAACATCACCGCCCCCCCTGGATTGTACGCTTTGTCGGACGACGTCGGGCGAGTATTACATCATTCGCCTGCACGCACGGTCGGACGACGTCGAGCGGGGCCATGACATCCCGCATTGGACAGCTTTACCCTTGTCAACAACGTTGTGGCATGGCAGGAACACTCATCTCCCTTGGAAGACACACACGGATGGAAACGTTCTAGCGTGGCCATGACATTCACCGACCTTGGACCGCACACCGACGGTAGCAACGTCGGGCATGGCATGACATCATCACCCTTTTCACAGCACACACGGTCGGGGCAACGTAGGCGTGGCATGACTCACCGACATTGGACAATACCATGCTCAGACAATGTCGGGCGTGGCATGACATCACCGCCCTTTGGCAACACACACGGTCAAACTACGTACGGGCGATGCATGACATTAACTTCCTTGGATAGCACACACGGTCGGACTACGTCGGGCGTGGCATGACATCACCACCTTTGGACAACACACACAGTCGAACGAGTCGGCTGTCTGTTTTTTGTGTACTATTTCTGGTCACAATAGGTTTGCCTTTGGGAAGCACACACAGGTCGACACGACGTCGGGCGGTCTTGCATCATAGCCTTGGACAGCACACACGGCTCGGACTACGTCATGCGGTTGGTGGCATGACATCACCGCCCTTAGGAAAACACACCACGACAAACGACGTCAGGCGTGGGCATTCCCTACTCGCTTTGGAAAGAACAAAAAAGGCCCATGTTTCGAACGACGTCGCCGTGACAGCATCACCTCCCCTAACAGAACCGCAACGGTCGGGCGACGTCGGGTGGCCTGACATAAACGCGATTGGACTGCACACACGGTCGGACGACCTCCGGCGTGGCATGACATCACCGCCCCAGCCGGAGCCACAACAAGGTCGACTAACGTGGGTGATCTGATGCATGACATCCCCGCCCTTGGACGAACACACGGTCGGACTAAGTCGGGGTGTGGCATGACATACACCGCATTTGACAACACATACAGTTGAACAACTCGGGAATGGCAGGCCACATTGCTTTGGGCTGCACAACACGGTCGAACGACGGCGGCGTGTCTTTGCATTAAGCCCTTGGATGGTCACAAGGTAGGACTACGTCAGGCGTGGCTAACATCCACCGCATATGGACAGCCACACCATGGTCGAACACAAGCGGCGTGCAGACATTCACACCTTGGAGAGCACACCCACGGTCGACAAGACGTAGGAGTGACATGCCATCGCGCCTACACCGAGATGCAAGCAAACAGGGAGCGGACGACGTCAGGCGTGGCATGATCACCGGCCTTGGACAACACCAACGGTCAGACGGATGGCTTTGGGCGGGCATACATCACCGCCCTTGGGACAACACACATGGGTCGAAATACGTCGGGTGAGTGGAATAGTTTGAAAGTCAGCGACTTTGGGACAGCACCCCGGTGGGCAAACATTGGGCTTGGCATGCCGATCTTCTTCTTTGGGTAGAACACACACCAGCGCACGATGTCTGGGCGTGCATGCATCATAAGCCCTTGGTCGACAACGCGGTCGAACGACGTTAGGCTTACATGCAAGCACCGCCATTTGGAAACATCACGGTGAACGACATCGGGCAGGCTTGGACATCATAGCCCTGGTCTACATGCACTTTCGGACGGCGTCGGGCGTCGCACTTCACTCACCACCCCCCAGGACAGAAACACGGCGGCACGTCGAGTGTGAGCATGGGACATCATCGCCATTGTGGAAAGCAACACGGTCGACAACATGGCGCGTGCATACCATCACCGCCCCTCTTGGACAGCACACGGATGGACGACGTCGGGCGTAGCATAGTAGACATTAACATCCCGCCCTTCGATAGGCACACACTGGGTCAAGATGTCGGGCACCGTGGCATGCAATCATCCCTTTTGAGCCAACACAAAACGGTCTCTTCGAACGCGTCGGGCGTGCCATGACATCACGGGCCTTTGGACTGGACGCACAGTCGACGAAGGTCAGGGCTTGGATTGACGTCATCGACCTGGACAGCACCACGGTCGGCAATGTCGCTCGTGGCATGCCATTAATCGCCCCAGACAGCATTACACGATCGATACGGCGGCGCGTGAATTCCATAACCGTTTCTTGGACAGCACTCACGGGTTGGATAGACTGCGGAGACCGTGGCTGACATTAATGCCCTGGGACAGCCGCACGGTTTGGACGACGTTGGGCGTGCATGCAATCATCGCTTGGGCACCACAATGACGGTCGGGCAACGTTATGGCAAGGCATTGACATCACCCCCTTGGAAAGCAAAGCACACACGGGCGGAACGTTAGGCAAGGCATGACATCACACCCTTGACAGAACATTTGTTGGACTACGTTGCCGTGGCATGACATTTACAAACCTTGGACTCAGTCACCGGTCCGGGGCCAGCGGTCGTGGCCATGCCTTCACCGCCCTGGGACAACACACACAGCGAACGACGTCGGGCGTGGCATGCCATCATCGCCTTTTGGGCCAGCAAAAACGGTCGAACGACGTAAGGTGTGGCATGACAACATCGCTCGTGAAGCACACACTGGTTCAAACGGACGCTGGGCGGTGGCATGACATCACTGACATTGGACAGTACACACGACGGCCGAGGTACGGTAAGTATGACGATCACGCCCTTGGGCATTCGTGAACGGGGCCACCCTCGAACGCACCGTCGGGCGTGGCATGAACATCACGACCCTTTGGACGACAAGCACCACGGTCAGAACAAGTAGGGCGTGGAATGACATCAATGCCCATCGACAGCACACAGGACTATGGACGTCAAGCGGTCATGCAATCGTTGAACGTAGACGGCAAAACGATAGAAACGGACATCAGGAGGACTTGCCATCACAACTTTGGACAGCACACCGTTCGAATGAGTCGGGCGTGGCTTGACATCACCGTCCTTGGACTGCACGCATAGTCGGATGACATCGGGCCTGTGGCATTGAATTCACCGCCAGGAACAGCAAACGACGGCAACGTCGGGTGTGGCATGACATCTCCGCCCTTGGACAACAAACACGGTCGGCAACGTCGGGCGTGGCATGACATTATCGCCCTTGCATTGCACACATGGTCGGCAACGTCACGCGTGGCATGACATCACCGCCCTTGGATAGTACACACGGTCAGACAACGTCGAGCGTGGCATGACATCACCACCCTTGGTAAGCACACACGGTCGAACTACGTCGAGCGATACATGACATCACGGCCTTTGGACAGCTCACACAGTCGAACGACTTCAGGCGTGGCATGCCATCATAGCCCTTGGACGGCAAACACAGTCGAATGACGTCAGGCGTGACATGCCATAACCGCCTTTGGACATCACACACGGTCGAACAATGTCGGGCGTGGCATGCCATCATCGCTTTTGGGCAGCACACACGGTCGAACGTCGTCGGGTGTTGCATGACATCATCGCCTTTGGACAGCATATACGGTCGAACGACGTCGGACGTGATATGCCATCACCGCCTTTGGACAGCACACACGGTCGAGCGACGTCGGGCGTGGCATGCCATCATCGCGTTTAGGTAGCACGCACGGTCGGACAACGTCAGGCGTGGCATGACATCACCGCCCTTGGACAGCACGCACAGTCGGACGACGTCGGGTGTGGCATGACATCTCCGCCCTTGGACAGCACACACGGTCGGACGACTTTGGGCGTGGCCTAAAATCACCGCCCTTAGACAGCACACACGGTTGGACTATGTGAGGAGTGGCATAACATCACCGCCTTTAGACAGCACACACGGTGGGCAACATTGGGCTTGGCATGCCATCATCGCCTTTGGGCAACACACACGATCGAACGATTTCGGGCGTGGCATGCCATCATAGCCCTTGGACGGCAAAGACGGTCGAATGACGTCAGGTGTTACATGCCATCACCGCCTTTGGACAGCACACACGGTGGAACGACGATGAGTGTGGCTTGACATCATAGCCCATGGACTGCATGCACTGTCGGACTGCGTCGGGCGTCGCATTACATCACCGCCCTAGGACAGCACACACGGTCGGCAACGTCGGGCGTGGCATGACATGACCGCCCTTGGACAGCACACACGGTGGGGTACGTCGGGTGTGGCAATACATCACCGCGCTTGTACAGCACGCACGGTTGAACGACGTCGGGCATAAAATGCCATCGTAGCCCTTGGACGGCAAACACGGTCGAACGACATCAGTCGTGACATGCCATCACGCCTTTAAACAGCACACACGGTCGAACGACGTCGGGCGTGGCTTGACATCACCGACCTTGGACTACACGCACAGCATACACTGTCAACAACGTTATGCGTGGCATGACATCATCTCCCTTGGACAGCACACACGGTTGGCAACGTCTGGTGTGGCATGACATCACCGCCCTTGGACAGCACACACGGTCGGCAAAGTTGGGCATGGCATGACATCAGCTCCCTTGCACAGCACGCACGGTCTACAACGTCAGGCGTGGCATGACATCACCACCCTTAGACAATACACACTATAGGACAATGTCGGGCGTGGCATGACATCACCGCCCTTGGGCTGCACACACGGTCGGACTACGTCGGGCGATGCATGACATCACCACCCTTGAACAGCACACACGGTCGGACTACGGTATGCGTGGCATGACATCACCGCCTTTGGATAACACACACGGTCGAACGACGTCGGGCGTGGCATGCCATCGTTGCCTTTGGGCAGCACACACGGTCGAACGACGTCGGGCGTGGCTTACCATCATAGCCCTTGGACGGCACACACGGTCGGACTACGTCATGCGTGGCATGACATCACCGCCTTTGGACAGCACACACAGTCGAACGACGTCGGGTGTGTCATTCCATAGTCGCCTTTGGACAGCACACACAGTCGAACGACGTCAGCCGTGACATGCCATCACCTCCCCTGGACTGCACGGACGGTCAGACAATGTCCGGCGTGGCATGACGTCACCGACCTTGGGCTGCACACACGGTCGGACTACGTCGGGCGATGCATGACATCACCGCCCTTGAACAGCACACACGGTCGGACTACGGTATGCGTGGCATGACATCACCGCCTTTGGACAACACACACAGTCGAACGACGTCGGGCATGGCATGCCATCATTGCCTTTGGGCAGCACACACGGTCGAACGACGTCAGGCGTGGCTTGCCGTCATAGCCCTTGGACGGTACACACAATAGGACTACGTCATGCGTGGTATGAATCCACGCTTTGGGGAACAGCACACTGGTCGAAACAATCGTCGGGCGTGCATGACATCACCACCTTTGCGGACAAGCACACATGGGCGAACGACGTCAGGCATGACATGTCATCACCCCCCTGGACTGCACGCACGGTCGCGACGATGTCGGCGTGGATGACATCACCGCCCTGGACAAGCACACACGGCGGACGACTCGGGCGTGGCATGACATACCGCCCTTGGACAGGCACACACGGTCAGCAAGGCAGGCCGTGGCACTGCCCATCACGCCTTTGGCCAGCACACACGGTCAGACAACGTCGAGCGTGGCACGACACACGCCCTTAGACAGGACAACAAGTCAGAAAGAAGTAGGGCGTGGCAGGAAATCATGCCTTTGGGCAGAAAAAACGGTTTTCGAAACGACGTCGGGCGTGGAATGATATCACTGCCCTTGGACAGCAAACACGGTTGGACAACGTCGGGCATGGCATGACATCATCACCCTTGCACTGCACACACGATCGGCCACGTCAGGCGTGGGATGACATCACCTCCCTTGGACAGTACACACGGTCGAACAACGTAGGGCGTGGCATAACATCACTGCCCTTGGGAAGCACACACGGTCGGACTACGTCGGGCGTGGCATGACATCACTGCCCTTAGACTGCACGCACCGTCGGACAAAGTCGGGCGTGGCATGACATCACCGCCCTTGGACAACAAAACACGGGTCGGCAAGTCGGGCGTGGCAATTTTCATCACCGCCCTTGTGTGACAGAACACACGGTCGGCAAAATGCGAGGCATGGCATGCTATCACCGCCTTTGGACTGCACACACGGTCGAACGACATCACACGTGGCTTTACATAACCGCCCTTGGACCGCATGCACGATCGGACGACGTCGGGCGTGGCATGACATCACCGCCTTCAGACAGCACACAAGGTCGTAACCGTCGGGCGTGGCATGACATCAGCGCCCTTGGACAGCACACACGGTCGGCAACGTCGGGATTGGCATGACATCACCGCCCTTGGACAGCATACACGGTCGGAAGACGTCGGGCGTGGCATGACATCACCGCCCTTTGGCAGCACATACGGCCATACTACGTCGGGCGTGGCATGACATCACCGCCCTTAGACAACACACACGGTCGGCGAGTCGGGCGTGTGGCATTCCAATTCCCCGGCCTTGGACAGATCACACGGTTCGAACGACGTCAGGCGTGTGGAATGACATCACCTCCTTGGAACAGCACACACGGTCGAACGACGTAGAGTGTGGGCATCATGAATGACCGCCCTTTTCGATTCACGCCAAGGTCGGCCGATGTCGGGCGTCGGCCATTATGACATCACCGCCCTTGGACAGCACACACGGTCGGCAATGTCGGACGTGGCATGTCATCACCGCCCTTGGACAACACACACGATTGTCAACGTCGGGCTTGGCATGACACCACCGCCCTTGGACAGCACACACGGTCGGACGACGTCGGGCGTGGCATGACATCACCGCCCTAGGGCAGCACACGCATTCGGACTAAATTGAGTGTGGCATGACATCACCGCCTTTGGACAGCACACACAGTCGAACAACGTCGGGCGTGGCATACCATAATTGTCATTGGACAGCACACACGAACAAACGATGTCTGGCGTGGCATGCCATCATAGCCCTTGGACAGCAAACATGGTCGAACGACGTCAGGAGAGGGACATGCCATCACCGCCTTGGAAAGCACACACGGGCAGCTATTGTTGGGAGTGGATGATTCACGCCTTTGGGGATGCATGCACTATCGGACGACGTCGGGCGTGGTATTCCATCATCGCCTTTGGGCAGCACACACGGTCGAACGACGTCGCCCGTGGCATGACATCACCGCCTTTGGACAGCACACACGGTCGAACGACATCGGGCTGGACATGCCATCACTGCCTTTGGATGGCACACATGGTCTAACGACGTCGGGCGTTGCATGACAACACCGCCCTTGGAAAACACGCACGGTCGAACGACGTCGGGCATGGCATGACATCACCGCCCTTGGACAGCACACAAGGTCGGACGACTTCGGGCATGGCATGACATCACCTCCCTTGGACAACACACACAGTCAGACTACATCGGGCGTTGCATGACATCACTGCCCTTGGACAACACACACGGTCAGACTACATCGGGTGTGCCATGACATCACCGCCTTAGGACAGAACACACGGTCGAACAATGTCGGGCGTGGCATGCCATAATCGCCTTTGGCCAGCACATACGGTCAAACGATGTATGGCGTGGCATGCCATCATAGCCCTTGGACGTCAAACAATGTCGAACGACGTCAGGGGTGACATGCCATCACCGCCTTTTGACAGCATACACGGTCGGACGATGTTGGGCGTGGATTGACATCACCACCCTTGGACTACACGCACTGTCGGATGACGTGTGATGTTGCATGACATCACCGCCCTTTTGCAGCACATACGGCCATACTACATCGGGCGTGGCATGACATCACTTCCCTTAGTCAACACACACGATCGGTGACGTCGAGCGTGGCATTTCATCACCGCCCTTGGAAAGCATACATGGTCGAACGACATCGGGCGTGGCATGACATCACCTCCTTTGGACAGCACACACGGTCGAACGACGTCGCGTGTGGCATGACATCACCGCCCTTGCACTGCATGCACGGTCGGATGAGTCAGGGCGTGGACCAATGAACACGCCATTGACTTCAAGCAAGGTCAGACGATGTCGGGGTTGTGCATGGACATCACCGCCCTTGGACAGCACACACGGTCGGCAACGTCGGACGTGGCATGTCATCACCGCCCTTGGACAACACACACGATTGGCAACGTCGGGCTTGGAATGACACCACCGCCCTTGGACAGCACACACGCCACCAGACGACGTTAAACGATGGCATGACATCACCACCCCCCCCCTAGGGCCAGAACACCATTCAGACTACATTGGCGTGTGGATGACATGCACCGCCCTTGACAACACACACGATGGCAAAACGTCGGGCTGGCAGACACCATGCCTTGGACCGCACACACCGTCCAGACGACGCTCGGGAACGTGGCCATGACATCACCCACCTTTAGGGCAGCACACGCATTCAGACTACATTGGGTGTGGCATGACATCACCGCCCTTGGACAACACACACGATTGGCAACGTCGGGCTTGGCATGACACCACTGCCCTTGGACAGCACACACAGCCAGACGACGTCGAACGTGGCATGACATCACCACCCTAGGGCAGCACACGCATTCAGACTACATTGGGTGTGGCATGACATCACCGCCTTTGGACAACACACATAGTCGAACAACGTCGGGCGTGGCATACCATAATCGCCTTTGGACAGCACACACGGTCGATTGATGTCTGGCGTGGCATGCCATCATAGCCCTTGGACAGCAAACATGGTCGAACGACGTCAGGCGTGACATGCCATCACCGCCTTTGGAAAGCACACACGGTTGGACGATGTTGGGCGTGGATTGACATCACCACCCTTGGACTGCACGCACTGTTGGACGACGTCGGGCGTGGTATTCCATCATTGCCTTTGGGCAGCACACACGGTCGAACGACATCGGGCTTGACATGCCATCACCGCCTTTGGATGGCACACATGGTCTAACGACATCGGGCGTCGCATGATATCACCGCCCTTGGAAACACGCACGGTCGAACGACGTCGGCGTGCCATGACATCCCCTGGACCGCACACCACGGTCGGACGACTTAGGGCAGGGCATGACATCACTCCCTTGGACCAACACACCCACGGTCAGACTACACGGGCTTGCCATGACATCACGCCCTTGGACTTGGAAATACACAAGGTCAGACTAAATAGGGAGCTGGTTGTGTGGTGGCATGACGATCACCGCTTAGGACAGCACACTACGATAAAACAACGTCGGTTTGGGAGCAGTAGGTGGATGCCATAATCGCCTTTGGGCAGAAGAACCGGCAAATTGAGTCGCGTGGCATGCCATCATAGACCTTGGACGTCAAACACGATCGAACGACGTCAGGGGTGACATGCCATCACCGCCTTTTGACAGCACACACGGTCGGACGATGTTGGGCGTGGATTGACATCGCCACCCTTGGACTGCACGCACGGTCGGATGACGTGTGGCGTGGCATGACATCACCGCCCTTTGGCAGCACATACGGCCATACTACATCAGGCGTGGCATGACATCACCCCCCTTAGACAACACACACGGTCGGCGACGTCGGGCGTGGCATTCCATCACCGCCCTTGGACAACACACACGGTCGAACGACATCGGGCGTGGCATGACATCACCTCTCTTGGACAGCACACACGGTCGAACGACGTCGGGTGTGGCATGACATCACCGCCCTTGCCCTACATGCACGGTCAGATGATGTCGGGTGTGGCATGACATCACCGCCCTTGGAGTTAACGCAAGGTCGGACGACGTCGGGTGTGGCATGACATCACCGCCCTTGGACAGCAAAAATGGTCGGCAACGTCAGACGTGGCATGTCATCACCGCCCTTGGACAACACACACGATTGGCAACATCGGGCTAGGCATGAAACCACCACCCTTGGACAGCACACACAGTCGGACGACATCGGGCGTGGCATGACATCACTGCCTTAGGGACAGCACAAGAATTTGGACTAATTGGGTGGGCATGACATACCGCCCTTTGGATAGCACACCAATCGAACAAGTCGGGCGTGGCATACCCATAACGCCTTGACAGCAAAACACGTCGAACGAGTTTGGCGTGGCATGACACATAGCCATTGGACAGCAAACATGGCGAACGAGTCAGGTCGTGACCAGGCCATCACGCACCTTTGCGAAAGCACACAGGGTCGGACAATGTTGGGCGTGGATTGACATCACCGCCCTTGGACTGCACGCACTGTCGGACGACGTCGGGCATGGTATTCCATCATCTCTTTTGGGAAGCACACACGGTCGAACGACATCTCCTGTGGCATGACATCACCGCCTTTGTACAGCACACACGATCGAACGACATCGGGCTTGACATGCCATCACCGCCTTTGGATGGTACACATGGTCTAACGACATCGGGCGTTGGCAATCCATGACATACCGCCCTTGGACAAACACGCCGGTCGAACGAGTCAGGCGTTGGCATGAAATCACCGCCCTGGACAGCACACCCGGTGCGGACGACTTCGGGCACAGGCATGACATCACCTCCCTTGGACAACACACACGGTCAGACTACATCGGGCGTTTCATGACATCACTGCCCTTGGACAACACACACGGTCAGACTACATCGGGTGTGGCATGACATCACCGCCTTAGGATAGCACACACGGTCGAGCAACGTCGGGCGTGGCATGCCATAATCGCCTTTGGACAGCAAACACGGTCAAACGATGTCTGGCGTGGCATGCCATCATAGCCCTTGGACGTCAAACCCGGTCGAACGACGTCAGGGGTGACATACCATCACCGCCTTTTGACACCACACACGGTGGACGATTTGGGGGATGATTGACATCGACCACACTTGGATCTACACGCACGTTCGGGATGAAGTGATGGCGTGGGCATGACATCATGCCCTTGGCACAGCACACGCGGGTCGGCACGGTCGGGCGTGGCATACATCACCGCCCTCGGAAGCACAAACGGTGGGCCAACGTCGGCATGCCATTGTCATCACCGCCCTCCTTGGACAACACACACGGCCACACGACGTCGGGGTTGTGGCATACATCACCGCCCTTGGACAACACCACACGGTCGAACGACTTGGTCGTAGCATGCCATCATCACCTTTGGGCAGCACAAACGGCTACGAAAGACGTAGGGAGGAATAATACGCCCTTGGACTGCTACGAACCGGCGGACGAGGTCGGGCGTGTTTGGCATGGCATGACATCACCGCCCTGTCGATGCACCAACACGGTTAGAACGACGTCGGGTGTTTGTTTTTTGTTTGTGATAGCATGCCATCGTAAGCCCTTGACGATGGCAACACGTCGAAACGACATCAGTCGTGAATGCCATCACGACTTTGGACAGCAAACACCGTCGAACAACGTCAGGCAATGCTTGCATCACCGTCCTTGGAATGCACGCACGGTTTCGGAACAACAAGTCGAGTGTGGCTGACATAACCGCCATTGACAGCATCATACCTTGTCAACAACGATGTGCGTGGCAGACATCATTCATTGGACAGCACACACGATTGGCAATGTCTGGCGTTTGGATGAATAACCGACTGCCGACACACACAGGCGGGCAACGTCAGGCATGGAATTTGCATCATCGCCCTTGCACGACACATTGTCGGCAACGTAGGCGTGCATGACAGACCACCTGGGACAGTAACACTTCGAAACAGAGTTGGGCGTGTCATATGACATCTTCCTTTGGACTGCACGCATCGTCGGACCGAAGTCGGGCGTGCATGACACCCGCCCTTGGACAACAAACACGGTTGGGCAATGTCAAGGGCTTGGCCATGAACATCACCGCCCTTGCACATCACACACACAATCGACAATGTCGGGCATGGCATGCCATCACTGCCTTAGGACTGCACACATGGTCGAATGAAGTCAGGCGTGGCTTTACATCACCGCCCTTGGACTGCACGCACGGTCGGACGACGTAGGGCGTGGCATGACATCACCGCCCTTTGAAAGCACAACAAGTGGAGTATGGAAAATAACGGTCGTGGAATCACATACCGCCCTCGGACAGCACACACGGTCGGAACCGTCGGGCGTGGCATGAAATCACTGCCCTTGGACAACACACACGGTTGGATGACGTCGGGCATGGCATGACACTCCGCCCTTGGACAGCAGACACGGGCGGACGCCTTCGCGGCATTGGCTCTTGACATCATCGCCCTTGGAAAGCACACACAGGTCGGCACGTGGGAGAAGTGGCATGACATACCGCCTTTGGACGGCAAAAAAGACGGTCGAACACGTAAGGAGTAAAGAGCAAATAAAAGAAATTTGCTGGGAGTTTGGTTGTCAGCAAACAAGGTGGGGAAAAGGCCTGAAGAAATGGAAGGAATGACGTCGCGCGTTGGCTTGATATCATAACCTTGGACGCGATTGCACTGTCGGAAGGGAGCCTAAGGGAGGAGAAATTAATAAAAGCATAGGAAAGAACACACGGTCGGAAGCCGCGGCTGTGGAATGACATCACCGCCTTGACAGTACACACAGTCGACAACATGGCCCGTGCCATACATCACCGCCCTGGGACAGCACACACGGATATTGCCGAGTCAGCGCGTGGCATTCATCACCGCCCTTGGATAGCACCACAGCAAACGACGTTCGGGCGTGCAGTGCTATCATTCACCTTTGAGCCAACACAAACGACTCGAACATGACGTCGGGCGTGCATGACATCACGGCCCCTTGGACTGTACGCCGGTCGGACGACATCGGGCGTGGCATGACATCACACGACGGTCGACAACGGCAGGCGTGGCATGCCAACATTCCCTTGGACAGCTACACGGTCGACAACGTCGGTCCGTCGCATGCCTTCATCGCCCCCTCGACAGCATACAGATTTGAAATAGTCGGGGTCGGCCGCAAGGGAAAGGAATCCAAGAAGAAAGTGGGGGCAGAAAAAAATTTGACGGAGGAAGAATGAGGCGAGTTGAAATGAATCATAGAAGGGGGGCAGCACAACGGTCTAACGACGTCGGGCGTGTGATGACAGCACCTCCCGGGCTTACACAGTTCGACAACGTCGGGCGTGGCATGAACATCATTACCCGTTGGGGAGCACCACGGCGGACTACGTCCGGGCGTGGCATGACATCCAGCCCGTGGTTGGGCTGCACGCCCGTCGGAAAGACCTGCAGGAGGGAGACTGCGGGCACATGACATAACCACCCTTGGACAACAAACCACGGCGGCAACGTCGGGCGTTGGCAGACATTCACCGCACTTGACAAGGCAAAACAAGGTATGGGGAAATGCGAGCATGGCATTTCTGATCACACGCCTTGGGACGCACAAAAGGTCCCTCGTAGAAACAGAAATCACACGTGGATTCATAACGCCCTTGGAATGCCAGCACGGTCAGACGACGTCGGGTCGTGGCTGACATCACCACCCTTTGACGCAAAAACAGGGAACTGGACAAAGGTAAAAGTTGTGAGATGAAAATAAAAAGAATTCCGAGACAGCACAAAGGTCGAAAACCGTAGGGCGTTGGGCATGACATCATCGCCCTTGGACAGCACACACGGTAGGGCAAATGTCGGATTGGCATGACATCAACGCCCTGGGACAGCACACTACGGTGGGATACGTATGGCGTGGCATGACCATCCCGCCATTTGGCGCACATACGCCACTCGTCGGGACGTGCATTGACATCACCGCCCTTAGACAACAACACACGGAGGCGAAGTCGGGAGTGGGGGCACCATTTACATCAAGCCCTGGGACAGCACACACCGGGTCGAACGATGTCGGGCGTTGATGACATCATCCCTTGGACAGCACCACAAGGCAGACAAGAAAGTGGCGAGTCCCCGGGTGTGGAATGACATCCACACGACATTGCACTTCTGGAACTGGTCGGATGATGTCGGGCGTGGCAGGAACACAACGCCCACTTGGACTTCACGCAAGGTCGGAGACGTAGGGGCGTGGCATTGACATCACGCCCCTGGACAGCCACACACGGTCGCAACGCGGACGTGGCATTGTAATCACCGCCCTTTGACAATTACACCACGATTGGCAAAGTCGGCATTGCATGCACCACCCGCCCTTGGGCAGCACACAGGGCGGAGGAGTGGGGCGACTTAGGGCGGAGGGACAGCGAAAAAAGGGGAATGAAAGACATCTACGGTCGCGAAGGTGAATGACGTGTTGCTTGGCATGACATCACTGCCCTTGACAGCACACCGGTCGGCAAACATCGGGGGGCAAACTCACGGCCCTTGGACTGCACGCACAGTCGGACGAGGTCGGGCGTGGCATAACATCACCGCCCTTGGACAGCACACACGATCGGATGACATCGGGCATGGCATGACATCACCGCCCATGGACAGTACACACGGTCAGACGACGTAGGGCGTGGCATTCCATCATCGCCTTTGGGAACCACTCACGGTCAGACTACGTCGGGCGTGGCATGATATAAACGCCTTTGGACAGCACACACGGTCAAATGACGTCGAGCGTGGCATGCCATCATCACCTTTAGGCAGCACACTTGGTCGAACGACGTCGGGCGTGGTATGCCATCATAGCCCTTGGACGGCAAACACGGTCGAACGACGTCAGGCGTGGCATTACATCACCGCCCTTGGACAAAAAAAACCACTGTTTGGCAACTCGGGCGTGCTTGACATCACTGCTTTGGGCAACACACACGGAGGACTACGTTGGGCGTGGCATGACATCAAAGAAAAGTAGGCTGAGAGGAAAAAAGGGTATGAGAACTAAGGAAGGAGCAGGCCAACACTTTGACCTAATGAAACATGAAAGAAAAGAACGTGAGAAAAGAAGTGCAATAAAAGGATGTGCTAAGAGTTTCCTCCGAAATTCGAACAACATCGGGAGTGGCATTTCATCATCGTATTTGGACAGCGCACTCGGTCGAATGGCGTTGGGCGTGCCGCATGCAATCATAGTCTTTGGAGACAAAACACGGTCTTAACGCGTCGGGGGTGTGGCTGACATTACTACCTTAGACAGCAAACAGGAAACATCGGGCCTGGCTTCTTGACCAATCATCGCCCTTGGGGAAAGAGACAAAATAAAGGGGGAGGAAGAAGGGGAGGGGAAGGAAAGAAAAGAAGCGTTGGGACAGAAACAATAAGACATTGCTCCTAGCGAAAGACGAGAGACAGACATGGCATCAATGCCTTTGGACGCACACACGGTCGGACTACATCGGGCGTGGAATGACATCTCTGCCTTTGGTCATCACACACAGTCGAACGACGTCAGGCGTGGCATTCCATTATCGCCTTTGGGCAGCACACACAGTCGAACGACGTTGGGCATGGCATGACATCACCGCCCTTGGATAGAACACACGGTCGGCAACTTCGGGCGTGGCGTTACATCACCTCCTTTGGACTGCACGCACAGTCAGTGATATCAGTGCCTTGGACAGCACACATTCGGAAACCGGCGTGGCTTTTGACGTCACGCTTTGGTTAGCACACCAAGGCGAAGAAAAAAGTGAGGGAGGGGAACAGCGCAAACGATAAAGAAAACAGACGGGAAAGAGACAAGGGAAGCATAAAAGGAAGGAGGGGAAGGAAAGAAAAGTACAGAGAAAGAAGGAGCAGCGTGGAAGAAGTCCGAGGCATCGGATTATGACATCATACGGCCATTGGACTGATTACACGTCGGTGAACGTCGGGCGTATCATTACATCACCACATTTGGACAGCACATACGGTCGCGAATGAACATTGCGTGCATTCCATCATCGCATTTGGGAAGCACAACGGACGAACACGTTGGACGTGGCATGACTAACTGCCTTTAGAAGCGACAACACGTTCGGACTACGTCTGACCGTCCCCGGAAGGAAACCGTAACAAGGAAGTGCGCTAAATGTACAAACCAATGGTTCTTCCTTCGAGCGACGCGGGAGTGGCATGCCATCATCGCCTTTAGGAAGCCAAAAATCAAGGCGGAGAGCGTTTTGTTAGCTTCCGTCTAAACATTCACCGCACCTCCCTGGCAACTGCCAAGCACGGTTTGAACGGACGTCGGCGTGGCATGAATCACCGCCCTTAGACAGCACATCACGGCGGACCTTACGTCGGGCGTGGCATGAAATAAACGACTTTGGACAGAAAAAAACGGCTCGAACGACGTCTAGGCGTTAAATGCCATAACGTCGGGACATTCAACGCGGTGGTGGCAAAGTCGGGGGGTTGGATGACATCCCGCCTTTGGATAGCAATACGGGCGCCACGACGTCAGGGGTAGTGGAAGAAATAATCGCATCTTGGGCAGACAGCAAAAACACAGTCGGAACGACGGCGGGTGGCATTGCATCATAGCCCTGAATGGCAAAACACGGCGAATGACATTCAAGCGTTGGCATGCCCTCACCGCATTTTGGACAGCACACACGCGACTAGAATGACGTCGGGCGTGGCTTGACACTACCACCTTGGGAAGGCAACACACGGTTGGGGATCTATCGTCGGGCGCTGGACATGACATCACGCTTTTAGGAACAGAACACCACGGTGCGCGAAGACAGTGGGCGTGGCATTCCCATATTTGCCTTTGGGAAAAGAACACTAACGGTGCGAAGAACGGTTGCGGCTCGTCGGCATTGACATAACCTGCCCTTGGACAGCACACACGAGGTAGATGACTGTCGGGGCGTGGGCATGCCGTCATTGTCCATTGGGCGAGCGCACACGGTCGAAAGACGCCGCGGCCGTGGATGCCATCATAGCCCTTGGATGGGAAAGACACCGGTCGAACGAGAGGCAGGCGGACATGCCATCACCCGCTTGGACCGCCAACACGGTAAAAAGATGTCGGGTCGTGGAGTTGACATGCCAAAAACGTCTGGACTGCTACGCACGGTGGGACTAAAGTCGGGGCGTGGAATGACATCACTGCCTTGGGACAGCACACACGGCCCCTTAGAAAGATTTGTTCGGAGCGGTCGTGAACATGCCCATATTGCCTTGGGAGCCACACAGTAGAAAGACGTCAGGCGGGATGCCCATTCCTAGCACTTGGAAAGGCAATATATATTGATACAGAAAGACACAGTAAGTTAGCAGTGAAATTGAAATATCACCACCTCTTGGACCCGGCCACATATGGTCGAACAACGCGGACGTGCTTGACCATCACAAACCCTGGATGCACGCACGGTATCTGGACAGACGTCCGGAGCCGGTGGGCAATGACAGATCATCACTTTGGACAGCACGGCACGAGAAAACAGACGTCTGGCAAACTCGAACAAACTCATGAGAGACATGCCATCACCACCTTTGGACATGCACACACGGTCGGCTAAGTCGGGGCGTGGCTTGACATCACGCCTTGGACGCACAAACGGTTTTTTCAAGCGACATGAGGGAGGATCGACGTGGCAGGCCATCATGCTCTTTTGGGCATAGCACAAAACGGTTCCAACACGATGGGGGATTGGCATGGAATACCTCCCTTTTGGACAGCACAACACGGTTGGAAGATGTCAGGCGTTGGCGCATGACATCACACCCTTGGACAGCACACACGTCGAGTCGGGCGATGGCATGCCATCATCGGCCTTTGGGCGCACACACGGTCGAACGATAATGGGCGTGCATGACATCACCAACTAGGCAAGCACCACACGGTCAAACGACGTCGGGCGTGACATTGCCATCACCGCTTTTGGGCCAACACACCGCGGGTCGGCACTACGTCGGGGCATGACATGAAATCACCGCCTCTTGGACAGCACACAACAGGTCGAAAGACTCGGGAGTGGCATGAAACCATCGACTTTGGGCAGCACACACAGTCGACCGTACGTTGGGCGTGGCATGCATTCATAGCCCTTGGATGGCAAAAAACATGTCGAATACGTTAGGCGGGCATCTTGCCATTCCACAGCCTTTGGACAATATTCGCGGTCGTCAAACATCGGGTGGGGAATGACATCATTGCCTTTGGGCCAGCACAACAACGGTCTCTTTTCCTGAGAACGACGGCGGGCGTGGAATGCCAATATAACCCGTGGGTGGCTAACCACGGTGTAGAAAACGACCATCTGGGCTGGCATGGACATCACCGTTCTTGGACTGCACACACGGTCGGCAACGTCGAACGTGGCATGACATCACCACCCTTGGATTGCACGCACGGTCGAACGACGTCAAGTGTGGCATGATATCACCGCCATGAGTGCACAAACAATCGGTAACTTCGGGCGTGGCATAACATCACCTCCCTTGAACAGCACACACGGTCTAACGACGTCGGGCTTGCATGACATCACCTCCCTTGGACTGCACGCACGGTCAGACGAAGTCGGGCGTGGCATGACATCACCGCCTTTGGACAGCACACACGCTCGAACGACATTGTGCGTGGCACATGACATTCACCGCCTCTGGGAAAGCACAAAAACGGTTAGAGAAATAACATCGGCGTGGCTGACATCACCTAAATTGGACAGCACACACGGTCAGACGACGTGGGGAGTGGCATGCCACCATCGCCTTTGGGCAGCACACACGGTCGAACGACGTCTGGCGTGGCATGCCATCATAGCCCTTGGACGGCAAACACGGTCGAACTACGTTAGGCGTGGTATGCCATAACCGCCTTTGGACAACACACACGACGTCGGGCGTAGCTTGACATCACCGCCCTTGGACTGCACGCACGGTTGGACGACGTCAGGCGTGGCATGACATCTCTGCCCTTGGACAACACACGGTCGACGTCGGGCGTGGCATGCCATCATCGCCTTTGGGCAGCAGACACGTCGAACGGACGGTTTGTGTGGCATGACATCGCGCCTTTTGTTAGTAGAAACCACACACGGTCTGAACGACGTTCGGGGTGCATCATATCACCGCCTTTGTACAGCCACACACGACCGGAGATTACGGTTCGGCGTGGACATGATTGTCACGACCCAAAACGGAATCGCGACTGGGGCACCACACTATACTTCTATTGAGGCGAACCAACCAATCTACACCTTAACATTTCAATGAAATATCAACAGACAAGTAAAATGTGGACGACTTAACTCATTAATAAAACAACCCCAATTCATAACATTATGTCCGCCAAAAAATGGGAAGTCAATCATCACAAAAAACAAAGGAACATTATACTTCAACATAATAATCTAAGAGTTTCTAAGAAAGAAGCTCAAAATACATACAAAGCTAGTCCATTGACCGGAAACTTCAAGGCATCAAGACACATGAAGAGGAAGACCATCCAGCTAGAAGCGTTTAGCTCACCCTGAAATCCGGTGTAATGAAGAGGGCTAGGTTGCGGTTGAGTTGAAGACGACGGTTTATGTTTGCTGCACTCTACAAATAACAACGAAGGGGAAACATAAAAGTAGGGGGTCAGACAAACACAAAGTAAACTGAGTAGTGGTTCATCGGCCCAACTCAAAATAGCAAGCAAACAATTTATCTCAATAACATCATAAAATCAACTAATTATTTAACAGGTGATAGCAACAAGTATACACATCATGATAATATCACTGATCATATCTATGAGGACTCAAGCCTCCCACACACCATTTCTTTGGGAAACATGTTCTTAGATGAGTATATTAGCATCTTTCAAAGATTAATTATCTATATTCTCCCCCAGGTGTCGGTACGAGACATAGAATCCCTCTTAGTTCTTATATTCCTCTTGTGTCGGTACGTGGACAATCCGATTCCACCCTACTATATGTGTCGAGAACCTGACACTCGATCCCATAAATTCACGTGTAAGTTTGTGAACCCGATGCCCTAATCTGCGTGTGTAGGTCGTTGACACCCGATCCCCTAAATCTACGTGTCGGTTCGTGGACACCCGATCCCCTAAATCTACGTGTCGGTTCGTGACACCCGATTCCCCCTAATCTAACGTGTCGGTTCGTGCACCCCGTCACCCACTAATTTACGGTCGGTTCATGGAAACCCGCCCCACTAAATCTCATTCTATAGAAATCAGCCTTCTTTTATATCAAGGCACATCATTACAGAGATTAGGGTTTTTATCAAAGATTTGGGATTCAAGGCGTCATCATGGTGTTTCATCACAATCATGAGATATATATATAAGTCACATCATTGCATACACACAATAAGCATATAGAAGACTTATAATACTACCAAACACATATCATGCGCTTAATTAAGAGTTTACTACGAGTAGCAAAAAAACCATAACTACCTCCCAACGAAGATTCGTGTTTTTTTAATCAAGCAAGCAAATTAATCAAAATCCTTGTTGTCATATCGTTTTCTCTATCCTTGCTCGATTTCCCTCTCTTCTGTACTTTTCTTTTTCTTATTCAAACTCTCTATATTTTACCACAATTAGCAATAATCAAGTTAAAAGATGGCAAAATACCCAATAATTAACTTAAGGTTACCTCTTTTAACCCCCACAAGTTAATTAGACTTATTAACATCACCCACCACTTTATATTTTAAAGAAGGAAATAGTCCTAAAAAGCCCCTTAATAAAATTCAAACAGAAATTCCGACCCAGCCTGGGATCGCAGCCTTTATGACGGGCGTCGTGCCTGCGACGGTCCGTCATGCTTTCGTCACACGATACAGAAAAACTTGATTTTTAGTGCAATGGCCTTGACGGTCCGTAGTTGGACACGACGGTCAGTCCTTGCCATTCCACATAGTGATGACGTTCAGAGAGGTCGCTCTCAGTACCAATTTTCTGAATTATAAGTGTTTGGAACGAGAACCACCGCGACGCGTCCGTCTGTGCCCATGACGGTCCCGTTAGTCGTGGGGTCCGTTGTCCAGCCAGTTTTTCCAGAAATAAAATCGGCTGCTCAAAACCGAATAAACAGGTCGTTACAATAGATATCAATTTACCCATCGTTCGTCCTGAACGATCACAAGAAGAAAACACTAAGGGCAAGAAGGAGTACCTGAATCTTTAAACAGATGTGGGTATCTTTCTGCATATCTGCCCCTTCTCCCAAGGGCTTCTTCACCCGGTCGCTTCTTCATGCACCTTGATGATGCAATCTCCCTTGACATACAACTTAGCCGAACTTCTCTATCTAAATAGCGCCAGGATCCTCCTCATAAGACAAATTCTCATCAAGCAAAACTGAATCCAAACGGATTAATGAGTTTCCATCCCCATGGATCTTTTCAACATCGAAACAGGAATACCGGATGTATCCGGACAGCCGGGAGGCAAGGCTAAACCATAAAGCCACCTCCCCTACTCGCTTAAGGACTTCAAGGGACCAATATACTGGGCCTTAGCTTACCTCTTTTACCAAACCACATCACCCTTCATTGGTGTGAAGCCTTCAGGCCAAAACTCTCTCCCCTCTATAAACTCCAAGTCCTAACCTTTCGATCGGAATACTCCTTTTTGCCTACATTAAGCGCTAAACAGCTTTTCTTGAATAATTTCACCTTCTCGAACGAATCCCTTAAAAAGGTCAGTACCCCAAGGTCTAACTCGAAATGCACAAACCAACCAAAGGGGACTACATCTCCTCCCATACAACGCTTCCAAAAAAGATCCATATCAATACTGAGTGATTAGCGATTTTATTGTATGAAAAACTCCGTAAGGGTAAGAAGTTATCCCCCATATGACCACCGAATTCTAATCACACATGCGCAACATATCTTCCACTACTTTCGACGTTTCGCTCAGAATGTCCACCGGTGATGAGGTTTTCGAAATGCAGAAGAGAGAGTACTAAGGTCAACCCTAGTACCCAATTCCGTATGCAAGTTTTCCAAACTAGAGTTAAACGCGTACCTCTACTCTGATAGATGGATAGTGGAAACCCTATGCAATCGAACGATTTCTGAGATATATATATTTGGCTAACTTCTCGGCATGTAAAGTCACCTCTACACCAGAATAAAATGAGCAGACTTAGTTAACCTATGCAAACAATCACCCCAATCGATCGTACTACCCACGTCTTTGGGAAGACCAACACGAAAAGGTCCATTGCGATTCTATCCCATTTCATTAACGCCCTGATAAAGGCGCCCTGCCACACCAAAAGAGGAGGAAGGCGCCCCACCAAAAAAAGGGAAAAACCAACACAGGACCAGGATGCGCGAAGACGGCACCGGGACCAAC
>JAKWJA010001786.1:0-12667 GCA_027704765.1 Solanum habrochaites | reverse complement strand
CCCACAAATTCATAGTCAACTCGAAATAGACACGCGGAGAATATTAAAAAAATTTAAGGGGCTGTGGGTATTGATCCCAATCTATGCCTGAATCCCAGAGACACACTTCTACTATACTAGGTTCTATTAACTCCTGAACTTACTTTATAAGTATTTTCTACCCTTTTAGCTTACGTGGACTATTCTGAAAAAGTCAAATCGTTGGGCCCACTATGATGTTGCCGACGTAGGTCGAAAAGTGGTACAAATTATTAACATAAATAAGTTCAAGAGGGGTATCTTAAGACCTTAGTAATAGTATATCCGTGTGTCTCTGAGATTTCGGCATGGTTGACGGGTAGCTTGGCATTAGCCTCCTAAATAAATATAACATTAATTTTTACTCTCTTTTCCACTTAACTTATGTGATATTTACTCTTTTTAGGTTATCTAAAAAAATAAAGTCTTTTATATTGTCCTATATTAATTATTCACTATATTATAAATAATTCTTCCAATCATTCTGATTTCATTTATCCTTAGAGTTATTCCTTTTTTATTTTATGAATTAATCAAGTTTGTAAACCTTTAGAAAAAAATTCTTAAATTTCAAATTAATGAAATTTATCATTTTTAATGATTATAAATAAAAAACTAATATAAAAAAATACATATTTGACTCAAAATTTTAATATAATAATTTATAATTACATTAATATCTATGATTTCTATAACATGTCACATTTTAATTTCCTTTTCACTTTTAATTTTTTTTATGTCAAATTTACTGGCGTCAGTAAAAATTTACTGAACAAGAACCAACACTAAGGAACCTCCAATAATAATTTCCCCGACTCCCCACCCACCCCACTCAACCCACTCCATATTCAATTCTGTAAATTTAATTTAAGAAGAAACCTCCCCCCTTGCTTCATTCCCTAGTTTCACTCTAGGGTGTGAATTTGAAGACTTCAAATAATACAAATTTGTGTTCACAGCTGGAGGATAAACGTGTGCTCAAAAGTGAATTTGATACTTTTTCTAGTTTTATGGTACTTATCATTAATCAGTAATAATTTTAGTTCTTGATTCAGCTCAAATTTGCGTCCGTGTTATATTTCGAGAATCAACTCTTTCTCATTTTTGTGTTGTTAAGTTTGTGAATAGAAACCCTATTCTTCTTCTTTGTATTTTTTTTTTTTTGGGGTAGATGTTGGTTTTATTGGGATTTGTTAATGTAGAAAAAACCCTATTTTCCTTTTTTTTTTAATTTTTTTTGTGGGTTGGGGTGGGGGGTTATATTTAGGTGTTGGTTTTACTACATGACATTTCTTTTGAGTCGAGAGGTTATCGAAAATCAAAACTCAAAACCCACAACCAATGTGTTTGGAGTAAAATGTTGTGTTCATGCTATCCTTTCTAGACTTCTGTGATACGCTCAAATTATACTTTCCTGAAGAAGTATAAGCGGTCGTATCAAGTAGAGAACCTAATGGGGTCGATCCCAGAAGGAAAATGATTTAGACATAACTTTAATATACGATTACCTCTATTTAGTCAAGTCCTTTTAAAAACCAAGTAATTAAAGGGGGGTTTTGTGAAACAAAAGTATTGCAATATTTTGAAATATAAAATGTAGCAAAAGTAATAATTGTTGGTGTTTATCAAGTAGTGAGAAAAACTAGGGTGTAAGTGTTCTCCATACGTTCATAGCACCATAATCCTTGCCTATAACAATTCTTTCCTAAGGTTTTTCATGCAAAGTGAAAAGTTATGTATCTCTAACTACTTTGTCCAGCATTTATAAGATTTCACTACGTACCTTGTTCCGGCTAAGTGTGTCTAATTTAATAACCTTTACCTTTTACCTCATATTAAGCATCATATTCGGATGTTGCTTTGTTATAAATTTTGGCACGCAATCGAAATTATCCTATTAGCTCAAACCACAAAATCTATTCGATAATCTTCCCTATTAACTATCCCCTTGGTTAGACAAATCGCAACAAGGTGAGTTTCTAACGCGTGCACTCGTTAAAAAATTTCTAGAATGAGAATTATCGTAAAAGCATATCCTGGATGATAATATTTAACAATAGGGTATTTATATTACTCACCCATGGTTCCCACAACACTAGTTGTATATTTAGTTACCCATGCTTAGAGAACATAATTCATATTTGTTGAATGATAAATCATGCACTTACTTTGACATGTATGAAGAAAATGCAGAAATTATACTTCGAAACAACAAAATTCATTTTAAATAGATTCTTGTAACTTGAATTAATTGCAAAGTTGGTCAAAGGGGTGGGTCAAATCTCCAAGAAATACGTATAAATAATACATCAAATATCCAACCCAAAACATGTTTTACGCGCCCCGAGTTATAAAAGAAATTTTCCCCTGAAATTAAAGGAAAACAAATAAGGAATTTTTTTTCCAGAAAACACCGCTTCAATAGACGACCACACAGATGGTTCGTCGACGGAACGACGGACCGTCGACTGCCTCCATCGGTCCACACTTAGCTTTTTCTTCGGCCTTCATTTTTGCATCTTCTCTGATCCAATCGACAGACTAACATCACGGTCTATCGATGCTTCTCGTCGCTCCATACTTAGCTTTTCTTCAACACCGGGTATTGGGACATATCACTAATCTTATCGACGCTTTGCCAGGACGGTCCGTCGACTTATCAACAGATCGTCGATCCTTCTGTAGTCCCACACTTTTAAACATTCCCTAGTCTTCCTTGCAGTATGCTGGACATCGACGGACACTCCTACTGACCGTCGATGGCTTCGTGGGTCACTTGTGGCATTGCCTTCTCCATTTTTACATTCGTATATAAAAAAAAAAAAAAAAAAAAAAAATAAACTTGATTGCCAAACACAGATAAAGCACATTAAAATTACTAAAAAAGGCCCTAGAAACACACTAAATATGAGGGCTAACCATTGAAAGTACCATGAAACAAAAGTACACTTAACACCCTCACCTTCCCCCCCGCCCCCTTAAATCGTTAGTTTATACTCAAGCCCGTAACACTAAGCTCATCACAACACTTTGTACAAAGTATCCTCTTTAAGCTTTTTCTATAATTTGGCTATCGATCCCGACTATTTTGTTCTGTAATGCCATGATTTCACTGTGAGGATCACTACGCTACATTCAGGTTGACCGACCCTAACATAGACTCACCATGCACCGACACCTATCGATTTTTCCCCCTCACCACGGTACAAACTTACAATATGCAACGAGTGTCTTTGCTTCAAGATATCCTCCTTTTTTTGCACCTTGATTTTAAAATTTTGTATATAGGTCATTTATTCAACACTCACACCAAACAACTTCACACTAGTGGTATCTTGTAGCCATGGATTGCCCTTAATGGTCACTGGCTTCAGTTCAGCATAGTAGACTCTTAGATCACGTAGGATTTATCATGGCTGAACATAGGCATTTTGTTATTTTATACATATGGGGTAATTTTTAGTGTCCTTCTGGCCCCCTTTACCTTACGGATAAAGCGTCCTACTATCTTTATATGTTTAGTGGCCGTCTCTTCCTTTTCTTGTACCTCTTTGTCTGTTTTTCTCCTCTTTTCTGCTTTTTTGCGCAAATGACTCTACTTAAACACTTCTTCTATTTGTTATTTTTATTTTTTTACTTGATTCTACTTTGACCGAGTCACTTCTATTATTCACTATTTATTTTCTTCCTTTTTAACTTTTGTTTTTTACACATTAATCCTTTCACAAACCGTATTTTTTTGGGAAATTACTTGTAAAGGCCAGCCTCAATTATACTTTGCTATGAGTCGGGTACCATACCCAAGTTGGGTGCAGTCGGACAATACGAGACGGGTTTCTGGTGCATTAGCCCCCACCTCCTTGATGCTTTTGGCCTAAGTTTGAGGTGCATATTCAAGGAGGAACAAGGCCAACACTTATACCTATGGAAGATGAGTGGGGTCAAAAAGAAGATCAATTGTACTCAAAATATGTGGATCATAAGGGCGATCAATTCAGTTTGTTTTCTTTTATTCTAGGCTAAAGATTGTCTTATTTTAACAAGTTGGCCTATATTCGTTGCTAACTGTCAACACATTTTTATTGTTTGGCAGACTACATTGAGAAGAGCTCTAGCTAGGTATTCCAATAGTGGAACCAATAAACTTTATATCACACTCTCTTAACACCTGATGACCCTACCAGATTATCAGATACCTAGTTTGAGTGTTAGATTGAAGGTCATTCAATGGTGCATCTTTATGTCATGCATTGATCCAACACATTCAATATTCACTATGTCTAATCATGCAAGCATTCTCTTTCGAACAAGATATCATTCATATTTAGCCATCATGATTCAGATTTCACACTCATACTTTGTACAAGATACTAAACATGTTTGTTCAACAGTAAAATAACATTCTCTTGGGGCAAAAGAACACATAAAAGAAAACCACCAAGCAAGGATCGTGAGTTGGAATAATTTTACTTCACCCTGGCACTCACTTTCCATTCACCCCACCCCCAAAAAAATACATTAAATTGTCCCCAATGCCTAAAAAAATAAAGCAATGTTGGTAGGTAAAGCAAACCTGATGCGCATAGCGCTAAAGATCAACAAGACGGCGGGTCCGGTTTCCCGGAGCTCGCTCCCTCAGTAGTAGGGTCACCATCAATGGTGCCCGCAAAAATATTTTCACCTTTAATGGTGCTCCTCTCAACATTCGCAAACCTGGAGCTAGACGCCTCGGCAGCTAACTCACGAGCCTCATCTACCGGGCCTCCTTATCAAATAATAAATCTCTTCTCGTAGACTCCATCTCAGTACAATACTTCTTCCTAGCCTGGTTCTCCTCACTGTCTCTGGATCAGTGCCTCTTGGCACGCTCACGTGGAGGAGGTGGCGGTGCAGTAGTGGTAGTGAATAGTGCAGCAAGCCCTGTATCCTCTACAAGATCCGCATGTGCGGCCCTAGGCTCGGATACTCTCATGTCTAAGATAGTATCAATATCAACCCTCAAACATTCCATATCCACCTAAATTTTCGTCGAATTAATGGTAGGGTCTAGGCGTGTGAGGACGCTCAACTAAAAAGAATCGAAGCACTGGTGGACCTCTTGGATCCTCCTGTCAATCTTTTGAGCTACCATATTCTAAATTCGGTCCTCCTCTACCTCCTCAAGTTTTGTCATTCCCAAGCTAAACCAACCCCTACAACTAACACGAAACTTAGAACACACAATGATACCAAGCAACCTTCTTCGCAGACCATTAGTATACTAAATATATAAACTGATGGGAAGCTAAAAAATCAAATTTAAATCTTAAAAATAGGGAAACACATTAGTCTATAACGAAATTTTGAAAAACAAGAAGTTAATACAAAGGAAATATTAACTCAATACTAAGTCTGACTTAACTATGACTGAATAAGCCCTGTAAAAACTCGACTATAATACTGGACCAGCCCCCAGTAATCTAACAAAATGACACGAAATACTGAAAATTGAAATTAACCGACATGAACTATTGTCCTCGGAGAATGAGGACTCACCACTGAATTTGCTACAGTGGGGATTGGAAAATTGATCTATGCGTGATCTGGATACTAAAAACCTAAACCTATATCACGAGAAGATGTAGCGCACGTATGCATCAGTACATGAAAGGACTGAGCATGTATGATAGAGTAAAGCTGAAGTGAAATATAATTGAACATGATCAAGAGCAAGTATAATAACGAAACAAATATAATGATTTCTCTGATATAACTTTGGTTGCAATTACCAATTTATCATTAGCTGCAAACTTGAACTACATTACTGATATACGAGATAAATGTTAATGCAAAGAGAATGACTGAATTTTGTGAGTTACTATACTAGTTCAAAAACCACATGAGCTAAATGTGATGTCTATTGTAATCACTTCTTTTCGAGGAACCAATATCCCCTAACCAAATGTATAAAGTATATTGTTATCACTAAACTATTTCCCACAATGGGACTTACAACCTCCTGATAGTAGTTCAGGGACTATTCGGTAACCTCTGACAAACCTAGTACCATTAAGTATTATGCTCTCCAAGGAATCTCTAAATTAACTGATTATGCCTGAGTTTTTGTAAATAATGCATATCTCAAAAATTAAACATTCAAACTAAGGAATGCAACAATTAATCCTATAATTAATGCATTTAAATAAGCATTTATGATGATCGTATGTGAACATCGACACTAGCAAATTTGTATTAAAGAACTAAATAAATACAACGCGAAAGTTCTTAATTCCATGCGATAATTTGTGTAATAACATGATATCTATTTTGGCACATAAATGTTAATCTAAATCATGAAGTTTTGGTGTATTCTAGGAACCCTCGGTTAAGCAATACAGAGAATCTATAACTGATTGAAATTGGGTAACCCACCATGGGTGGAAAGGAACACCCACTAGAGAATTCCCAACCAAAATACTTTTGTGATGAAATCCCCACAGAAAATAACTTAAGTTTCGGAACGGACCTGATTGCTCTGTGGCGTTTCTTGACGTAGGGTTCTTATTTTTTCGTACTCTCCGTTCTTCTAATTTTCTTGAGTTTTAATTTGTAATGATTTGACTAAGATATGTTTTATTTATGTTTAGGCTTAAAACTGACTAAATTGGATGATGTATGGTAAAAACAACTAAACTTGAGGATTTAAAATAACTAGAACATTTCAAAAACCACTTGGAAAGGTTAATGTCTGACCAATCTCTACTGACAGGACTGACGATCCGTCGCTTGAAGACCATACGAGCCTGTCGGTGGGCCTTTTCGAAGGCCTTCAACTAAAATGGCACACCTGTTACTACGGACGTCATATTTTAGCAAGGCAGGTGTCTACGCAAAAATAGTTCAGTTATATATCTATGGGTAGGTCATCAGACACCTAATTTATTTTGTGATTAGATTTATAATAAATGGATTTTGACCCAATTGCATTTCCCCTTAAGTGTCTGTTAATTTCCCAACTACGGTAAAACCTACACGACATCGGCTGGTCATCGTATCGCCTTGTCAGATAGTGGGTGAAGGGAGTCTTGATCGATGTCCATGGATTACATACATTAGTCTATCCTACAGACCGTATGTCCTGTCCGACCAACAATTAAACAGAAATTTCTAAGGGCTATATGTTTGGAGTTTCTGAATCCCATCGATAATTGATAAAGGACGGACACGTGGTGAGGCGAGATCCGTCGAATGTCACAATAATTTGCACCTACACTTTTTTTGAAAATTGATTTTTTTGTCTATTTGTGCTACGACGTGGGTACATTATCTCCCTAGGTATATTCGTAACTCCGAATGAAGACAAAACTATGTTGAAATTGAGGGAGATAAGCTACACCCCAATACTTAACACTGAGACTGAGTTCTTCTGATGAATAGATTTCCGATAACACTCAACTACACAAAAATTTAAGTAAAACCTAGGAACATGATTCTAACGATAAATTCAAGCTAGAATGACTGAAACTAAGAGGAACTATTACCTCAAGTGGCTGGAATCAGAAGGAAAATTTGAGGATACTTTGCTTTCATGGCTCTTCCGCTTACCAGTAGCTATCTCTACGCCTGACCCTCACAAACCGTTAATGAAGCGACTTCTTTGTCCTCAACCTTCTAACCTGACGGTCAAGAATCTCAACTGGTATATCCTGATAAGAAAGACTATCTTTCACTGCCACACTCTCTAATGGCACTATAGAGGCTGGGTCACCCACAAACTTCTTCAAGAGTTAGACGTGGAAAACCACAGGCACTGCTACTAATTCTGCTTCCAACTCTAACTCATATACAACCTTGCCAACCCTTTTAAAGATCTTGTAAGGTCCTACATATCCAGGAATGAGCTTCCCTTTCTTTTCAAAGCTTATTACCCCTTTGATAGGTGAGACTTTCAGAAATAACCAATCATCAACTTGGAACTCTAGTTCCTTTCTCCTTACATCTGCATAAGATTTCTGACGACTTTGAGTTGTCTCAAGTCCATCTCTAGTGAGTTGCACTTTCTCCATAGCATAAAGGACTGAATTTGGCCCTAGCAAAGTTGCTTCACCTATTTCAATCCAACAAACAGGAGATCAACATCTATCCAATATAAAGCCTCATAAGGGGCCAATCTCATCTGGAATTGTAACTATTGTTGTAGGAGAAATCAATAAGAGGAAGGTGGTCATGCCAACTACCTTTGAAATCGATCACACATCCATTAAACATATCCTCTATGGTCTGAATGGTATGTTGTTCCTGTTTATCCATTTGCAGATGAAATGTTGTGCTAAGGTTAACTTGATTACCAAGACCCTTCTCACAATGATCTGACCATTGAAACTTGATCTTATGAGTCAAGCTAGTCAATAGTGAGGCTATGGATAAAAATCCTTCCACGAATCTTCTATAATAACCCGCTAGAACTATGTAAATTCTATATATTTCTAGAGGTCTGTCTGGGCCATGTTTCACGTAACTGATCTATCTTGTTCGAATCCACTCAATCCATCGCTAGACACGATGTGACAAGGAAATCAATTGATGGCAAACCACACTAAGATTTTGCTAAACTAGCGAATAACTGGCGATCTTTCAGATTCGGCAAAACATTTATCAAATGACTTGCGTGTTCTTCCTCGTCCTCACGCCTAAGTAAGACGATATCTCGCTGAATACTAACGAACAAATCTAAGGTACTGTTTTGACACTCGGTTCATCAAATCAAGACAAGTTTGCAAGGAGCATTGCTATTCCACAACGAATACCAATACACAGGTCATAATGACCATACCCGCGTACTGAAGGAAAGTTGTGGAAGGTCATATGTTTGAATCTTAGCTGATGATAACTCGATTCTGAGTCTATCTTTCAAAAATTAGTAGAACCTTTAACTTGGAAAACAATAATTCATCCGGGGATAGGCTACTTAATTATGAACTGTGGACCTTGTTCTAACTATTATAGTTAAAATACACATTCTGAGAAATCTTCTTTCTTTCCTACAAACACCACCGGTGCCAACCCCATAGTGAAATACTTATGATGAAGCCCTTATCTAGAGTTCTTTCAACTTCTTTCAATCTAAGCCTCTCTAGAGCCCTTCTGTAAGGGAGGAATAGAAATAGGTTAGGTATCTAGAAGGAGAAGACCAATTCCAAAGTGTGATTCCCTTCAGGAAGGACCCCGAGAGGATTTTCTAGATATTCACGAAACTACTGGGAACTGACCTCAAGAGTTTTTGGGTTTTCAAAGGATAGAATTCTTATACTATTTTTAGATCTAGAGCGACCCCTTTATAATCATCTTTTTGCCTAATGTAAAAATAAATCGACCCATAGGCCGCCAAACTACTACCCTTGCCATTCCTATAGAACTTTTCTTCTATAACTGAAAACAACAATCCTCTTCTACAATCAGATTGAGGCATAACCTAGTGTAACAAATCCATGCAAAGAATGACATCGTAATTCCCTATAACCATTTCTAACTCTACTAGATCTCTAAGTGACTTTTTGAGAGACTATATATGGCAATTTTCTTTATACCCTTCTTGCTAATGGGTCATCACTGGAGTAAGACTTATATAAACGGTTTCTGAGAGAGTTCTGGACTGATAATAAGTTTAGTGCTATACTGATGGAAAAAAGACAAAGTAATCTTGTTGTCTTTAAACTTGAGTGAAACTATTATGCGTCAAATCCTTAAGCTTGTAGGAGCCAATCACTCTAATTATACTAGTTATTTGCTAACCGCCAAATATTTTAGTGCCTCATGAAAATGACTTCTATGGTTTTCCTGAGCACAACTTGAGGACCCTTAACTCAGCTGAATCTTTCAAACAAAGGTCGATATAGATATCACTACTGATCCACCATTTGTTGATTATAAAACTTGAACCTTATAATTGTTCCAGGCTGTCATTCTTTTTGCAAAAAGCTAAACTGGCGTTCAGAAACTCTAAATTAGAACTTCCTTATCTGGTACTACATGAACTTCATTAGCATTGCGTTCATTAGAAATCCATGCCTATGCTTTAAGATGAGGCATGATCTGAAACGTAGAACGTCAAGCTATAGTGGAATAAGATCATACCTTACGCACGATAAGAGTAACAAGAAAGTGAAGTTTTTCCTAACACACTTTTTAGTCTCCCTCTCATTAGATGTGGTGCACTTCACGCCCATGAAAAGGAATCTTCTTAGTGAAGATTTTCAGACATCCAAGGACACTTAAACCTAGTGCTCTAATATCAAGTTTTCTCATGCCTCGAGCATATCCCCCACGGCGAACACAGGAAAAAACAAAAACAGTTAGAACCACAAGCGATCCCAAGCTAACCTTCTAGTATGATCAATAGCATATTAAGCTAATAACTGATGTGAGAAAAAAATCTATAACTTAAGATGACAACATGGGGTAAGTTCCCATATTGTATATTGAGATATTTGCAAATAATGAGTTTACTATAAACGGAAATTTTAATTCATACTAAGCTGAATTAAATATGTCTGAATAAAGCCTCGAATACTGAATAAAAACTGGTACAAAGCCCCATCTAAATTTAGGACAGCTGAAACTAATAACCAAAGACCTGAAAGAATCGTGTGACTATTGTCCTCGGAAGATGAGGACTACCACTGAAAGATGCTAAACTAGAGATAGTAATCGATCTATTCATGGATCTGGATTCTTAGAACCTAACCGACCTCACTGACAAGTGTAGCTCACGAAGCATCAGTACATGACAAGGACTGATCATGTACTATATACAGTAAACATGAAATGAACATAACTTGAACAGCACAAAGAAAAGTCTAATAATATCAAAATGATATACTGATTTTTCATGATAGTGAATGCATTACGAATTTATAATATGCAGAAACTGAATAATGAAAAATACTCATAAATGTTTAATGCAAAGAGTCTCACAGAACTGTGGGAGAAACTAATAACAGATCATAAAACCACATGAGCTACATGTGGAGTCTGATGTATATGCTCTATCGAGAGGACCCAATATACCCTGCCAAAGTATAAAGTCATGGTGGCGTTACCACTAAACTTATTGCCCACAGAGGAGCATTAAAACCGATGGTAGTCATTTGATGGATTTCTGGGTAAATGCTACACTCTAGTCCAACTCGTTATTATGCTACTCCCATGATTCTGTAGATTTAATTGATTAGTCGAAGTTTCTTTAATAGTGGAAAGCCCGAATCACATGAAAACTTGAATGAAGAAATAATATATGGTAATCATGCATTTATACTGAGAATCTTATAAAGAAAAAAAATCTGAGGTGTCTAAAATTCTGACCTAGCATGTTTTTTATAAGTAACATAATACAAAAAAAAGTATGGTGTCTGTAATCATGAGTTTTAATTTGAGTTTAATAACAGGGATAATATGATGAGGAACATCATCATTTTATCTATCCAGAAATTCTTTTTGAAATTCTAGGAACCTAGGTTTAATATGAAAAGAGAACCAAGAACCATATACAGAAAACTAGGACCCTTTGGTGAAACGAACCCAACTCAATGAAATCTCACCTACTTGTGATGAATAAACGAAACTACTTATTTCTGATTGTAACTGATGGTTCTGGTCGTCTAATCTAGGTTCTTGAGATTTTTTTCTTCTCTCCTCTTGCTTCTAATTTTCTAGTTTTTATTATGATTTTACTTAGATAAGGGTTTAATCATGTTTTTCTATCTTAAACTACTAAAATATGATGATTCGGATCAACAAACATGTAACTTACGGTTTTAAAAAAACAAAGGGAAGAGGTCAAAAGACCCATGAGGAAGTTGATATGAGACCAATCGACGACCAGGACTGACGGTCGGGCGACTGACCGACGCCCTGTCGGTTGGTCCATCGGTTGGGCCTATTCGACAGGCCTTTACTAATATTAACATAACTTTTTACTAGGAAGTCTGATTTTAGCAAGGTTGGTGGATATCGAAAGATAATTTAATTATCTATCTATGGATAGTTAATGGGAGACCTAATTAGTTTTGTGCTAAGACTTATGAACATTTCAAGTTGACCCAACTGCATTTCCCTTAATTTTCAGAGAGTGTGTGAAGGGAGTCTTAATCGATGGTTATGGACTACGGACCAGAGGTTCTTCCTTAGATCACTATACCAATGTCCTGGGCTGAGATAATTTTGGGATTTTCTTATCCACAAAAAATCGACAGTTTGATGACTGACTGTTGGTAATGATAGCCTTCGTAGTCCATTAGTTGCAACCTGCATATTTTTCTGAAAAACAATTTTTGTCTTTTTTTGGATCATGTGTTACATTAGCGAGTTTAAAACATTGAGTTTAAAACTTACTTTCTGTCTTGGTAGTCAAGAATAGTTCTGTCTTTTTTTTTAGGGATTAATCAAATTTATAACAGAGAATCGTCAATCTAACTTAGACTAAGTCTCTTGGTCAATGAAATCCTAAAAAATTAAGTTTCCTTGAATACTTTAAGCTTTCCTTCCCAAGATAATTAACACACAACATGAAATTTAAAATAACATCACTCAATGAATCCCTCATTTGGTGATACTTCGCGAGATTCTTTTTCTTTACATATGAGTAGCAATCATGTCCAACATATATACTCTC